>CM049607.1:5146793-5274293 GCA_026979955.1 Megalurothrips usitatus
CAGTGGCGTGTCAATCACTGCGCTGCTGCTGAGGTTCCTTCACACCTCCCTCCCTCTCTCTCTCTCTCTCTCTCTCTCTCTCTCTCTCTCTCCCTCGCCCTCTCTCTGTGTGTGTGTCTCTCTCCGGCACACGTCCCATTCTCACCCATCACACCAATGCGAGCGTCGAAAGAGGGGGGCAAAAGGTTTCGGATGCGGAGGCCCAACCCTGAACTCTGCCCTCAAATATTGAGCCTGGGGTCCAGTTCTTGAAACGGCATCCCCTAACCGTACCTCATCACCCGGAACTGTTCGCTGATTATGACTCTCTCTCTCTCTCTCTCTCTGTCTCTCTCTGTCTCTCTCTCTGTCTCTCTCTCTCTCTGTCCCTCTCTCTCTCTGTCCCTCTCTCTCTCTCTCTCTGTCCCTCCCCTTCTCAGCGCACTGCCGGCCGGCGGCGCGCCTGCAGCCCTGCCGGGTAGGCACTCCCGCAGCGCCCCCGCGTCCTCCGGGACTGCCTACCCTCCGGGCGCCGTCGGCTCATCAGCTCGCAGCGTTATCAGTTGCTATCACTGCCGTAGGCCCGGCCGCTTCCCACATGCAATGCCAGTGATATAAAAACGAAAGAGCTCTCCTCTCTCTCTCTCTCTCTCTCTCTCTCTCTCTCTCTCTCTCTCTCTCCCGGTGGCCATGTTGGTCCGTGTTTGCGGGCGGACGCGCCCCTCCCCTCCCCCGCAGCATCCGTGCACCGCCCCTGCGAATGGTCGATAGGTGGCGCGGTCGCCCCGGCAACGGCACGCACACCCGATTCTTTTCTTTTATCTCTCTCCCCGCTCGCGCTCTCTCTCTCTCTGTCGCTCTCCGTCTCACTTGCGCCGCTGCAACGCCGCGTAGCCATCTCCTTTCTCTGTCTAGCTCGCGAACTCCCCCCCCCCCCCCACCCGCCTTGTCTCTTTTTTTTTCTTCTTTCCCTTTCGCACGCGCGCTTAAACCCTTCGCGGCCCCACGGTAACCTCCCCGGTGATGGTGCTCCGACTGAACTGATTTCGGCCTGGTGCCGCCTCCTAGGGAGAGAGAGAGAGAGAGAGAGAGAGAGCTGCAAGCAGGCGAAAAATATCTATCGTTTTACTATGCTGTCACTGTTATTGTCATTCCCGAAAAATACTTAAATTCGTAATTCTTAAAAAAATATTACGAATTTTTCGGCCAACGGCAGTCGGAGTCTGTCAGTCTATCACCACACAGGCTCTCTTCTTTCTCTCTCTCTCTTTCCCAACCTTCCCCGCAGCGATTCCCTTTCTCCATATTTCTCCCCTTACGTCAATTTTGCGGTGTCGGTACACACGTGATACGCGGTCCCAGACTCGTCGCCTCATATGGAAACCACATAGACGAAACGCGAACATGCAACCTCTGCACGAGTGTGCTGCCCTCTAGGCTGCCTCGCGGGGAACCTCGGAACTACTACATGCAGCGGGACGGGGCGCGGGCAGCGCGGCGCCTGAATTATCATCCTGCTGTTACGACCTCGCGAGGGGAAATGTAAACAGGCGTTACTAAACACTTTATTTCTTTAATCGTAAAAACTCCCGTGCCAACTGCGCGTACACGAGGGCCAAAAAATCTTAGGGGGAGAGAGAGAAGGAGAGAGAGAGAGAGAGAGAGAGAGGCGAGGACGGGGTGTGCGAGATGAGGTCAGAAAGAGAACACGAAAAGCATGATGGCATGTACTCTGGCGTGGGGGTGGGGGAGAGCTGCTGGTTCATAGCCAGACAGATAGAGGGCAATTTGCACGCGGGCCTGAGAGAGAAGGAGAGAGAGAGAGCGGGGTGGGTGGAGAGTAAGCGGGATAGGAGTGAGAGAGACGAACGCCACTGGGCGGCGGATTGGGGCTTTTCGGTGAGAGCTAGAGAGGGGGTGAGAGATGGGAGAGAGCGAGCAAAGAGAGAGAGAGAAAGAGAGAGGGACCGAGAGAGACACGGGGTGAGGGTGGGTGGGGGAGAGAGCCATTACGACCGAAGGGGGTTGGGGGGAAGGGAAGTGAGAGGTGAAGGGGAGAGGGGTGGGAGGCCTACGTCCCGCCCCACAGTTTACCAGAGGGGCCACGCCTATTACCCCAGCTCGCTTGCTCTGGCTTCGTGCTCTCTCTCTCTCTCTCTCTCCGTGCTTGCGTTTGGCCACAACGCCGTGCATAAATTTCTGCCTCATTTTCACCCGCAAAGTCATTATTCCGACACAGAGGGTGGGTAGAATTCGTGACTAGAGCCAGTTTCTGATGGGGTCCGGGGCGCGGGCTGGGCCGTGGGCTGGGCCCGGGGTGGGCGCCTGCCGTCCGTCCAGCTGCCGGGCTAGAAGAAGTACTCACGGGAGCTCTTCCTTGAATGCAATCATCGTTAGTATGCTAAACAGGCTCCCACATGACGATGCCTTGCTCTGGTTTATTGAACCGGGCGGACCGGCGCACCGAGCGAGTACTTTTTATTTCGTTTTTCTCCCCGTGTCCCGTGCGGCCGAAAAATGTAAACACCGTCAAATTCGCGCGCGTCGTGGTAGTCTGGCGGTGACGGTGCAGTGAGCGGTGGCCGCCCGTCTGCGATAGCCGCGGCGTGAGCCATTTTGTTTGTTCTGTTAACAAGGTGTGGACTATTAGATGGGATTAATCCGGACGCGGGAGCGGTGCAGCCGGCCGGGCCCCGAGCCCTCCACCACCGCCATCATCTCCCACCCCCTCCCCGCCGCCCCTGGACCAGAGGGCTGCCGGGCCCAGATAGGAGGCAATTTGAACAGCCGCAAGGGAGGGGTGTGCGGCCGCCGGAAAGGGTTGGGGTGCGGCGCGGCGGCGCTGCGGGTGTGAGAGAGAGAGAGATGGCAGGAGGGAGAGAGAGAGAGAGACAAACACAACCATGACAACGCGCCGCGCCGTCCGCTCCCGCCCCAGATTGCAAGGGGTGTAGCGACAACGAGGTTACGTACGTGGTAATATCGTAACGGAATCGTGTGTGTGTGTGTGTGTGTGTGTTTGTGTACTTGCTCTGCTATTGTCAACGCCGTGTCACAGTTTTGTTTGTCATTCCACTACACTGCTACACCGTTGGAGTTGACGGATTTTTTTTTTTTAAATTTCCAGTGTGGTAAAAACCAGACGAAATCTTCAAAGGAAGAAGCCACACGTGTATTCTCGGCTCATTAAAAAAAATAAAATATGAGAAACTTTACCACTGCGAGCGCGGAATTTTTCATCGCAATCTTATTCGTTGAGAATAATCTGCGGTATGACTCTTTTTTTCTTCTTCTTCTTCCTGTTCCCTTGTGCCTTAAGAGAGAGAGAGAGAGAGAGAGAGCGCTGCCGGCCACGCTGCGAGCATCAATGAACCCATTCGGGTAGTGTGTGTGTGTGTGTGTGTGTGTGTGTGTGTGATTCCGCTAACAAGCCCAGCAGCGAGACGGCGCTTACGCTCACACGCACGGAGCCAGTGCCGCAGCCGTGCCGCCACTGCTACTGAGTACCCGGCCAGCCATCGGCACCAAACCATTTTACCATCATTATTTGCAATTACTTTGTAATTATTAAATGTCTGTGTGACCCGTTTGCATGCTGCTGGGCCCTGCGGCTGTATGATTAGGGTCCCTTTTCCCTTTCTCTCTCTCGCTCTCTCTTTATATGTGTGTCTCTCTCTCGCTCCTTTCTTCACTCACAGCTCTGCTAATTGCTCCAAACAGTCACCGACCAAAAACGCACGGCGCCCCGTTCTGTGCCCATTTTTGACGGACCCCACGTCGGAAAGTATAGCCTTCGGTAAACGGTCGACTGTTCACTTCTCTCTGTTCTTCCTCTTTTTTTTCTGTCACTGCGGTGAAGACAAGTCGGTCGCTAAGACTACTGCTGTCTCATAGGGGCGGAATATCTACGAGTGCAAGTGATAAAGTCTTTGTCTTCCCATTGCGCATTCTGTGTGTGTGTGTTTAGAGCGTGTCGCGCACTCCGTGCCGTGTGCCATCCTCGCTCAGCTAACATTCCTCTCCCTTTTAATTATTCAAATTGAAAAAGTTAATTGGCTGGAAAAGGAATTAAGCGGAGTAGCACTGTGTCGCTGGGGGTGTGGGAGGGACAGAGAGAGAGAGAGAGAGAGGGGGGGGGGGGAGTGGGAGGGAGGAGGACGGAGCTACTGCATCAGCAGCCAGCGGCGGCGCGGACGTCGAGCCGGGCCCAGGAATGTCTCTCCGGTATTTCGGTTTATTATCGACGAGAACGTGAGACAATCTTGATGCGCGTTGTGCAAGGAAAACGTGGGCCGGCGGCCGATGATGTTTGATGATGATGATGATGATGATTATGTTTCATGACGATGACGGCTGCACGTTGCGGGGCACTATATCCTCCTCAGCAGCTTCTCCGGGCCAAATTGAAACGCAAGTTAGCTGCCGTCATTCACACACCGCCGTCAAGACGGCCGCATTTGACCGCGCCCCGAACACCCGCCATTTTCGGCGGTGAAGTGAAAGTGCTTGGTGACTTGCGCCCTCGAGCGGCAAGCAGCCGCGGCAGCAGATTGGTCCCATTTGTTGGCCCGAACAAGAGGAGGCGGCAACAGCCGGCGCGGCGGCTGCCGTGGCAGTGTGGTGGCAGTAGCGAGCGGGAACAAAGTTTCTGGCGAGCTCATCAGCGGGGCAGCGAGGAGCTGGGTCGGGGAGCCGGCCGTGGTTCCGAGACCGCCGCCAGGGGCAGCACCTGCAGCGTGGCCCGCGGCCGCCGCCGCGACCGCAGCGCCATCCGGCGGCGGGGCCCGGAACCGACGCCGCGCACTGCCTCATCGGAGGACTCCGGATTCTTCTCATCTCGGCGCGGGCGGCGGTGGATGCCGTATTCCAGGCATGTCGGCCAGTGACTACAGAACACGATGTAGCACCGAGGGGGCTGCGGCCGTCCCTGCATTATGCATCCCCCTGCCAATTAAAGTGTAGGCAAGCAGGACCCCGAGTGGGGCCCCGGCGTGCGCCCCACCAGTGCCCCACCAGCGCCCCACTGGGCGGAGCGTGCCCGCATGTGTGTGACTAGAATCATGGTCATGCTGTGGCCGTCGCTGCCGTATTCAGCTGCGTCGTACAAAAGATCGCGAGTTATTTGCGTGTCGGGGGTCAGAGATTCGGAGAGGTAAGACGAGGAAATGCGGGTATTCCGGACCCCCTGCTGCGCTTTCTCTTCCTTATAAATTTGTACCTATATATATACTGGCAGCCGATGTAAAGGGAGGCCAGGCCGCAGCGGCGGCGGCAGCGGCGCGCAGGCCATGTGTGGCAGTTGGTGTAACAATTAGAAGCAGTGACGTGTTTGAGCGACGATTCGCGCAGGAGGGGGGGAAGGCTGACAGCTCAATGGTGCGTCGGGCCCGCAGCCCGGCCGCTCCGCCGGCCGCGCCGCCATGCCGGCCGGGCTGGAAAACAGAAGTAAAGAATGCTAACCGGAGGGCTCGTCGGAGGCGCTGCCGCTGCTGCCCTTGCAGCGAGGCACCGCTCGCAGCCCTCCGTATGTATTTCGCATTCCCCGCCGCACGGCAAGGCAGAGGGGGGGGGGGGGGCGTGCACAAGCAGCGTGCTCCGAGAAAGGATCTACAGTGTGAACTACACCGAAAAACCAGGGATGAACTGTAGTGTTCGAACTCAAAACTGTGGTTGTGCGGAAGGAAAACTGGATTGCTTTCCGAGTTGCAGACACCTCAGAAACAGCCCAACGGCAAAGTACGTGTAACTACAGTTTGTGGAGGTACGGTTTGGGCACTGTAGTTTCCACTGTACTTTCACCGTAGATCTTGCCACCCGGGGGCTCATCTTCTCTGCTTCAGCTTCTAACGAACGATCCGAAAGCTAGAAAAAGAGTTCCGACGACTCTAACACCACTAACTATGGCTCTATGGCAGCTATGACTCACTGTGTAGTTCCGATTGCCCCCCCCCCCTCCCCCCCGCTCTGTGAAGACTGTCCACCGGCATCACTGACGCGGCTAGTTGGCCGCGCTGGGCTGAATTTGTATTTGTCGAGCGGCTCGCCGGGGCCCGCCGCGGCCCCCTCCATCCGTTAGATGGCGTCTCCTGCTAGTTTCTCCCCGGCAGGTCCATTAATTTGATTCGGAATCGTGGGCCGCTGAGCAGCGACTGCGGCCCGCTGCCCGCCCTTAAGGGGCTCCCTCTGACCCACGGGCAGGGTCATGACCCCGGCGGTGCTGGACCGGGTGCCGCTCCAGCCTGGAGGCTCCAGGGCCCCGGCGTCGTCCGCTGGACCACTCGGACTGGAATGGGATCAGAGCGGGGTCGCGCGGCCGCCGACTTCCGACCGTTCAATTTCTCAGCACTCCAGTTTTGGAAGGCCGCGGCGTCGCCGAGCGATAATTTGATATAGAGAGATGTTATGTTTGAAAACGCGCGCGCGTCGCACGGCGGCGGCCCGGGGAGGGGCCGAGCTGCTCGGAGGCAAGTCGGGCGCGTCGGGGCGGGAAAGTGGCGAGAGAGAGAGAGAGAGAGAGAGAGAGAGACGAGAAGAAGAACAATGCCCCCTAATTGCGTGAGCAGGACGAAAGGAAGACGAAACCGGAGGCAAGGTTGGGGGCCCGGCCTGGTGTGTCGGGTCAAGGTCTCGCCGGTGCTGGTTTCCTCTCCCTCTATCCCTCCTTCTCCTTCTTCTCTCTCTCTCTCTCTCTCTCTCTCTCTCTCTCTCCTCCCTGTGCTGTCGAAATTGATTCCGTGCAGATCGGATCGAGGGGGGCCGACAGGCGGACAGGACGTTGAGGGCGGGACGTGCGCCGCCTTCTGAGGGAGCCGCGTCACCCGCTGGAAGATCAGGGGATAGAAGTGTCCCGGGCCGGAGGATAGAAGTGTCCAAACCTGCAGTGTCCGAACCCGGAGGCAGAAGCGGCCGTTACGCACGACAGAAGACGAACGTCAGCCCGTATTTTTCGAGTGCAGGCCGGTTTAGCCAAAGGGTCCTAGGGGCCTATGGTAATACAAGGACAAGGACAAGTATCAAAAGGATCACGGGGTGCTGCAGTGTCCTGTCGTTGGCCTCTTCGCCCCGCGCTCGAGCACGGCGCACGGACAGCAGCGCTCGAGGCTCCCACCTGGAGCGTGCGCAGTTGCCTCTTTTCCAGCGTTACGTAATTTGGGTGTGAGTTTCGACAGCTCTACCAACCGGTCGGGGGGGCCTGGCTGCCCGCCTTGCCGCGCGCCGCTCCAAAATGGCCGCCACCTGTCCCCCTGCGCCGCCGCGCCTGCCGGCTGGCCGGTCCCTCCTCCACTCCGTCTCCCCTCCCTCCCTCCCTCCTCCCCTCCCTCCTCCTCCTCCCCTCCCTCTCCTCCTCCCTCCCTCCCTCCCTCCTTTTGCTCCTTGCCTTCGTTACGACGCCGGCCTGCAGCCGCTGCTGCCGCCGCTGCTCGCCTCTTCGGCCCTTTACGAAGCCTGGCCTTATAGCCGGCACAGGCTGCGCAGCAAACACACACACACACACTGCTTCCAGGAAGACCAGAACACAGGGACGGAAAATTAATTCGTTATCATTCGATTGTCTCGGTACATCTTTGTTCGACTGTGTCCGTTAGCGACCAATCGCAATCGTGTAGTTGCGATTTTCAATCTCATATTCGCAAAAAAAAAAATGTTTTCAAAAATGATTTTTTTAAAACGTCGAGCACAAGGGAAATTCACAAGAAAATCGTGGAGCGCGAAAAAAAAATATATCCGGGGGATCATTTTGTCAAATTTTGCACCGCATTTTGTGTTCTTGGCGAATAATTTTCCTGTACGTTTACAACTCCTCTGTCGTTGTCATGGCCTTGGACTCCATCGTGTTCCTCGAATCTCCCCCGGTCGGCGGCGGCGGCTTGCGCTCGCAGAGCAGGGCGATGTTGGCGTTGGGGGCGGCGGGGGGCGGCGGGGGGCGGCGGGGGGCGGCGGGGGCGGCGGGGGGCGGCGGGGGGCGGCGGGGGCGGGGGGGGGGGCGGGGGCGGCGGGGGCGCACGGGGCACGCGCGGCAGCACCGTCCAACGCCGCCGTTGTGGTGAATCCCGGCAGCTGCCGGACACCTAACAGCCACCTGGCACCCCCTGCCTGTGGCGCAGTGGGCCTTCTTCCACCCCCCGTACCCCCTATCTGCGTATACATATATATATATACACTCTTTCCGCCTTTGTGTGTCTGTGTGTGTGTGAGCGCGCACGCGTGCCGTTTGTGGTCACAAAAGCTGTGAACACGTTCTCGGACACGCAAGCGGCACAATAGAGCATCGTGTGACGTGCGCCGCGGGCGTGCGAGGCGCGTGCGAGGCGCGTGCGCGGCGCGTGTCTGCCTCCATGTTACGACACGTACCCATCAACGAGCAACATGTGTCACACTGCAACAAACATCTTTGGCTACCGCTGTTTATTTTTTTCGTATACTGATAAGTTTTTTTTTTGCAGCTTGTCGATGTTAGATCTCAAGTCTTCAAAACGGCCCGCTCGTTGATCGATGACCTTTGCAATTCAGATTTTTTACGCGATGATATATTTTTTTTCGGGCGGGAGGGAGGGGTAGGGATTCTTCTAAGGTTAGGTTAGGCTCGCCGCAGATGGACGGCGGCTCACAATCCTCCAAAAAGGTTTAGCTTCAGCGGATTGGGCAGTCGAGCCGCGGCCGGGTCCGAAAAGGTAAGGGCTCCCGAAGAGCGCAGGGGATCAGACGGACACACTGCAGGGCTGACACACACACACGCATATATATATATATATATATATATATATATATATATATATGTGTGTGTGTGTGTGTGTGTGTGAATAGGACGTGGTCATCGACACGGGGCGGGCGCCGCGGACGGCCTAGTGTGTTTAGCTATGCAAGAATGCGAAAGGTTACGACCCCTGGCGGAGGCCGCAGAGCACAGAATGCAGGACCCACTTTTGGAGAGAGAGAGAATTATTAAAAAGAGCGCGAGGTATGGCCGTGAATAATGCACTTTATGTTCTCTTTGATAACGCACAGCAGTCCAATGGGGCAACAATAACAAAAAGATTGCGGACCGTTTCTCGTTTGTTTATTTGCGCTAGACTTTTTTCTTTTTTTTTTTTAAAAAATACACAGGAGTTGTTTCGGAAGTGCAGGCGACAAAAATGACTTTTGATGACTCCCAAGCTCACGGAGACGTCTGCGCCGGCAGGGGAGGCGGGGGCGGGCGTGGAAGTGGGAGGGAGATGGAGAAAGGGCGACCGCGAAATACGGTGCGGTTCTGCGATGCGGCCAACTCCTCGGCTGCTTTGGCGCGACTCGCGCGCTGATTCGCCTGTCACCGCGACCGGCAGATGCATAAGACAAGGACAGACTGCGCGCGGAATGCGGGCGCAACTACTGGGAGAGACAAGGACGGGAGATGAGATGCAGATGAGTCTCGGCGTGCCCCGTCTCTGTCTACCCCCTTGCTTTCTCCTATCCGCGTCTCTCTCTCTCTCTCTCTCTCTCTCTTGTCATCATCTTCGTCGTCCCTTACCCTCCTTGCGGCTCGTCAGTTTGCGGTGCGGGCTGCGTTGTCCGTCCTTGTCTCGCACCGCCGGGGACCCGGCTCGGTGCGACAGAGACGGAAGGGTCGTCCGGCCGTTGCCTTCAGGACGACAGGCGAGATTGCCAAGAGGAACACAACTGTTCCAAGTCCATTTTCGAAGACGGACAACACCGTGCTGTGGAGCGAGAGAGCACGCACGTGCCCCCCGGGGCCGGGGCCCGCGGGGGGGACAGAGACGCACAGAGAGTCCTTTATTGTTTCGTCTGCGTGCGGTCGATGCGGCGGCACGGTCACGCTGTCAGCAGAGCGGACACTTCTCGGAGCTCTCTCTCCCTCTCTCTCTCGCTCTCTTACGGAGCACCCCACGAGTGCGACAGAGACAGCGCGACAGTGTTCGGAATCAGTTTGCAGCCGCGGCGGGGAAGAAGAAAAAAAGGGGGCGTCGGCGGCTCGCGGCAGAGTCCGGGGAACTGCGAGATTGCAATTTCTTCCCGAAAACGGAACCAATCTCGTGCCGCGTGCGGGAGTCGAACCCGCGTCCACGCCCTCCGCTGCCAGCGCGCCTTCCAGGTAGCCCCTGCCGCCCCGTAGGCGACGAAAATCAGCGCACGGAGAAAAAAAAACATGACATACTGAAAAGTATTGCAGCAACTGAAAATCTTCAGGATCTGCGGGATACCCGTTCACGGCGACAGGGTAGGGTAGATCCACGTGTTTTTAAGCTCCCGGAGGGGGCAGCCGGCTGTGTGCATCAGAGTGATTGGACGCCTGACTTCACCACCGCGCGGCCGCAGCGGCCGACTCCCGCTGGAGGAGCACTGCGGAGATGTATGGCTCATCAATGCTAAACAGATTCGGCCGCGTGCGGTCTGCGCGGTGTATACCCACCCCCCGCAGCACGCCACGCCGCAGAAACCATTTGCCGCCACCCCCGCCACCCACCTCTTTTGCCGATTACAATTTGCAGAAGTAGTTTATTTTTGAAAATTGTCATTATTTTTCGGGTGGGATTTTCATTTATTGATTTTTTTTTATTTCTAAAGTGCGACGTAGTATTTTTATTTAATAGATATCTGAACTTCGGTAGATTTCTAGAGTTTGATGGACTCCTAGATTTTAATAGATTTTTAGATTTTTGCAAATTTCAAAAATTTGATACGTTTCCAGATTTTGATACATTTCCAAAATTCGCTAAAAATTATTAACTGTCCAAATTTTAAAACCCGCTGTTTTTATTTCCCCTCCCCCATATTGAGTGTGTCGTGTGCCTATACGGGGCACGCGCGCGGTCGCTGCCCACCGGTGACCGCCGCCGCCTGTCGGCCTGCCCCCCGGCGGCGGCGGCGGCGGCGGCGGGGGGGGCGTCACGAGGACGACACGCCGCCGCCGCCGCCGCCGCCGCCGTCGCCGCATTTTTCCGGTTCGCCAGAGCAGAACCGCGCCGCCGCTGCCGGGCTGCGATGGGCGTCGCCGCCGCGTGGCGCTGCATCTCTCTCGCACCACAGCAGTCAAATGGGACAGCCCGTCTCCCTCGCACCACAGCCGCGGCCCCGCCGTCCCCGCCTCCGCCGCGGGGGGGATTTGCAGCGCAGAGCAGCTGTTATGATAATGTGTCAATCGGGGCCGATCGTGCGGCGTGCCCCGCCATCATCACCCCCCGCAACAGCGCTTCGGCCGCGCGCGCTATCGCATCGTAATTGCAAATAATGACTCTCTTCGTAATCTCTTCGCGCGCACCGCGGGCTCTCGCGGCGCCGTGGTGCACTAGCAATTATTATTATTAATTTAAATGAAGGATACGATGAAGAAAATATGTAGTGGGCGCGAAACAAGAAAAAAAAATACGGAGTTGGGGCGTATCACCAGGCACAATCTGTTCGGGTTTCATCTGTGTTTTTGACAATCAGGTGTGTGTGTGTGTGTGTGTGTGTGTGTCGCCTGTGGGCGTTCCATAAATGATTCAATAAAATTAAATAGTTAATAGTAGTCATCTTCTTTTATACCTTAATATTTACAACAATTTTTACTCTGTACGTCTTTTCGTTATTTTTCTTTTGCAGCCCTCCCTGTGCCTTGTGTATGTGTACTACGTATGTGTTTGAACACGCGAAATCCCCCTCCCCCTCCGCCCTTTCTCTGTCTCTCTCTCTCTCATCGTTTCTCTCTCGCTCCCGCGGCACGGGTGGCGGTGCTGTCAGCGCTGCCTGTCAGCATGAAATAGAGCCAGTCGCCCGCTGATTTATCTGCTCCGGATCCACCTCGCTCCGTCCGATCACCTCTCGGACGCGGCCCCCGCTGCCGGCCGGCCTTGCGCGCGCCGTTTCGGACGCGTCCCGCCTCCTCCGTCCTCGTCGCACCCACGGGGGTTGCGGCCGGCCGGCGCTGCGTGCGAGAGAGACAGAAGATCGATCGACAGGCCGGGGCGCGCGGGTGGCTTTGGGGGGGCCCTATGCACTCGATTGTCTTTTCCGAGGTGAAAGCCTTTGGTTTCCGTCTCCTGCGAGCGACACTCCTCCGGGAGAGAAGTACCTACACACCTCTGCGATGTGTGCTCCTATCGCGAGTCAGAAGGACCTACGGTGAGACTACAGTGAGAACAGCGGGTCCCAAACTGCTGATACAAAAACTACAGTTTCACGAGTAAAACTATAGCTTATCTGAGTTATGACTTTCCTCTTGTCGCGCTGTGTACCTTTCTGTCCAGGAGCTATACAGTTAAACTGTAGTGCCCAGGTGTAGTTCATACAGGACCCCGCGCCGCGCATCACAACATTTGCCGCGCTTTCGCCGTTCTCACATTTCTGACACGTCGCGGAGTCGTGACTCGAGGATTCTGCGCACGGTTTCCTTCTCCTATCTGGACCGTGCCACAAGCCGCGCACATACTCGCCTCTGAGCGCCGCGGCGCCGGCTTGAATTCAATTTTGAGATGCTTGTCTCATGATGACGAGCTGACAGAGAGGTCCAAAACTGGCACAGGTCATCAACAGACACACGGACAGACAGACACGCCGACAGCCGCAGCACGAAGCACAAAAGAGGGGGGGGGAGGGGAGAAGGCGAGAGAGAGCGGGAGAGAGAGAGAGAGAGAGAGAGAGAGAGAGAGAGAGAGGGGGGGGAGGAGAGAGGGAGAGAGGGAGAAGGGGGTATGCGAGCGGTCGAGAGTCGATTATGATATTAAGAGTCGGTCTGGGCGGAGCTGGTATGTGGCTCACTGCGCCCCCCCCCCCCCTCCTCTCCCCGCCGCGCCCACCGCCCGCCATGCCACAGCCACAGGCCGCCTGGGCCCCGCCTGGGCCCCGCCTGGGCCCCGCAGTGGCGCAGCGCGCTCTCTGTACATTGGCCCGCGCGCTCGTACACAGTCCGGAAGGCACACCGCAACAAAAATGATGTCGTTGACATGTATGGAAAAATTTTGAGTCAAAGGTAGATTTTCAGAACTGAAAGGAAATCAGTGCAGAATGAAATTCAAGTTAAAAATTTGTTTTCCGAAATTTATTTCTAATTAATGGTTGAAATTCGTGGCATAAGATATGAATCGGGCAATTTTTTATTTTTATTTTTTACATTCCCGACTGTAGTTTGTGCGTAGTTTCATGACGCGACGCGAGAGGGCGCTCGCAGCGCCCCCCCCCCCTCCCCTCTCCGGTACGGCCCACCGCCGCAGAAAACCAGTCCGGGAAAACTTCCCTGCGGTGCAATACCCGCAACTCGAACCCTCCTCGCTGCGGTGGATTTCAGCGACGGGCACGTCAGAAAACGGCCCCGGAGCCCCATTGAGTTAGCAGTCGAACTCTGTGCACGAGGGCCCCATTGTTCAAGTCGGCCGTTCAACCATTACTTTTACGGGGCAAAAGAGGGGCGGGGGCCCGCGCCATGCCCGAGGGCCCCCGACGGAGATGTACTCTACCGGAAATGTGGCCAGGTTTTCCTCTGACGAGGGATTTTTATTTGGCTGCGTTCGAGATAAAAATAAAATATATATATAAAAAGAGACATGTTTCTAGACCCCGCGTGGGGTGAATGCAATCAAAGACGACGACTCAGTAAAGACTCGGATGAAAAATAAATGTAAAAAGACACACTATTTATACAAATCATGTGATGCTCGCTGCACTAGCTGTAAACCTGTCCCACTTTAATTGTATGGTCCTCCCGGGCGGGGGGTCTCTAAAGTACTCGGACCGGATTAGGTTTCTCAAGGAGCCGAACTTGATAGGCTATCTCCTCCTTCTATAAAGCGCTCCATGTGTGTGTGTGTGTGTGTGTGTGTGTGTGTGTGTGCAGATATCCCCTCCTGGCAGGCAGCCATGTGGGTACGATGGAGGCCGTGGGGGCCATGATGATGTCCCTACATCCCGGGAAAAGGGTTGTGTTGGTTGTGTACATTACCGGGGCCCGGCTCGGCGGCGGCGGCGGCCAGGGCTCCAAGACATCATAACTCTGCACGGCAGAGCGCGCAACGCCGCCTCCAACTCCCGCTTCAATCCTCCACCCTTTTTTTCCCCGCGCAAAATATGAAAGCAGCGCACCACGCCACACTTTTTTCCCCTTCCAATAGGAAAAAGTTCAAAATACGTTTAAATGAGAATTGGCAAATACGTACGCAGGAACAATAGACGAGAGATGCATGCTGGGATGTGCGTGTGTGAGAGAGCGTGTGGTGTTGCGAGAAAGAGAGAGAGAGAGAGAGCACGCACTGCAGCACCACCGTGTTATTAAGTTGTTCGTCTTCATTACTCACTGCCCTGGGTGGCGGAGTCCTGGCTTGGCCCTCTGGGTCCATATAACAATAGCTGTGTGCGTGTGTGTGGTGGAAAAGTCTGTAAATAACCCCACCGCCTGCAGTCGGCAGGAGTGCCACGGCGACGCGGGCGAAAAACGGCGCGCGGGAGATTTGAAAATGAGCGTAGCGCGCGGGAGATTTGAACGCGCGGTGAGGCCACAGCGCTGCCAGCGTGGGCCGCCTGCGGCCACGACCATACCACTAATCAAACCTAGCTGCAAATAATGTCATTACTGCGCACATAACCGAAGCGATTATTCGCCCCCATATCACCGTGTCGTGGTATGGTGCGTGATGGCGGACTTGGCGAGCGTAATTAAAACGTCCGAAGTGCAGCGAAAACCTCTCCGACCGTGTGTGTGTGTGCGCGTGTGTGCGTGTGTGTGCTCGCTCATGCAGCCACTCGGGGCCCTGCTTGCTCTGCACCCCCCCCCCCCCCCCCTCCCCCCGGCAGTGTAATGAACAGAGTGAGACAGCAAACCGAGGAAGACTTATGGGAGAGAAGCATTAGGGGCCCACGGGAACGGGTAGAGAGGAGGGTGGAGGGAGAGGTTAGTCGGCCATGTTCGTCCCGGCAGGGGGCTTGTACGCCGCCCCCTCCTCCTCCTCCCTCTAACTACATTATTATTCAATATAATGGTTGAGTGCCCGGCGGGGCTGCCCGGCCCGTTCGGTTGCCACCTGGCCGGGGCAAATGCTGCGCGCGCAGATAACGTTCGAAAACGAAGAAGAAGAAGAAAAAAGAGAGAGAACGTAAATAAATGACATCGCGTCGGTCTCACTCGCTCCCGTTCGACAAGTGCGTGCTACCCGGAGGCAGCCGGCGGAGCTGCATATGGTCCACCCCGGGCTGCGTGCGAGAGAGAAGGGGCAGCCCCATTCGGTTGCGGCACTGCGAGAGAGTGAGAGAGAGAAAGAGAGATCACGCGGGCGACTCTCTCGCACTGCCGCGGTCAAATGAGGCGTTTATTCTCTCTCTCTCGCACCGGCTGCTGCTCGCTGCTTCTTCTTCGTCGAAATCAGCCGTTTTATCTTCATCGGAGCGGCCGCTGTGCCGCCGCCGCGAGGAGCGCGTGCAACCCAAACCGCCTGTTAACTGGTCCCAGTATACACATCGGGCACCCGGCGATCTGGCCTGATCTGGCCGAATCTGGCCTGATCTGGCGCGGCAGTAGTCGGGCCACTTGCTGCACCGGGGGATTGACACACGGTGCGCGGCGGGCGCAGCTATATTCATAGAAGATTATTATAGTGATCCACACGGCATTTTTATTGGTGTTAATTTTTTTTCCTGTGGTAACCGGATATCGCTGGACGTTTTTGGGTTGACGAGCACATGCTTAAGTTTTGATGGCCAGATGACCGTAGCCGATACAGGCCGCCCGGTATGAGAAATGGCTATAGGTTTGTTTCCATAAGAGCCTCAACCTTTTGTTAAGATTTTTATTTTTGAGGGCATTTTTTTTTCTGTATTGCTAAAAATGCGGGCGTGTTTTTGATTCCGCCGTGTGCGGCAAGGCAAGATCTGATTACGATGAAGATTCCCTCGTTCGTTCCGCTCCCTCCTCCGATAAAACAGGGGCGGTCGGGCGCATATTCCTCTGATTTTCCCATGACGGTCATTCCGGGATATCTCCCAAAAATTTGCATCGGGGCGAAACAAAATATAACCTTACACTCGATTCCTCAAGTAACAGTCGCACTGGCGAAATTTTCGGACGATTCTAACAACATAACTTTTTTTTTGGCGTGGCTGGTACGCCTCCGTTACGGGCACGCCGAAATATCTTCATCCTGCGTGAGCCGCACGGCCTTCTTACAGTGTAGCTCTACGCCGGCTTGTCTGCCGCTGATGATGATGGCTTACATCGTGGAGGAGAGGAGCGTGATGGGGCGCATTTCGTTGTGGGAGTATTCGTCGTGACGTTGCCGAAGAGTATTCAAAAGTATATTCACGTCCCTGTGCGCTTTGTTGCTCTCCGCTAGTGACGCAGAAGGGAGGAGGCGGTGGGTTACATCACTGCATTAGACATCACTCTCAACGCGTTACTTTCCTCTTTAAATTTTGTCACCATTTTTACTTACTTTTTAACTCTCTTCTTAGTTACATTTCAAAAAAAAAATTGTCCAATTTTTTTTTGATTTAATCTTTTCGGGTTACCCGAGCAGATTGCGCGTGAACTGTTGAAAATGTGAAACTGGGTCGGCCATCACAGAAAAGCTGATTAATGAAGATGAAGTGCTGGGGGATCTCCGTTATGGATGGATTGAATCGATTGAACCACCTACACGCGGCCCTAAGATGGACATGTTAAGAAAAAGGGAGGGAGAAAGATGGTGGGTAAAGAAGAGAGAGAGAGAGAGAGAGAGAGAGAGACTGAAATGTGAGAGGGGAGCTATGGGAAGGGGGGGGGGAGGGCCCCGGAGCGTGTGTGGGGCTTGTATTGTGAGTAGTCTGCTTTGGTTTTATTGCCCAGGCCGCGGGCCGCCGCGCCCCGCCGCGCCGCTCGCCCAACACGAAACTCAATTTTGAATCGATAAAATTCCAGATTTTTACGGTCGTCGGGGCTCGGCTCTCCTCCGCCAACGCTGGCCGCCTCTGGACGCGCCGTTTTAAAACCTTTTTGGCAGCATAACGATCGCCTGTTTAAGTGTCTCGTCTGCGGTTGGCTCGGCGGTCGTTACAGCGTGGAGAGATTTTCCCTTAGACAAGAGAGAGAGAGAGAGAGAGGAGAGAGAGAGGGAGAGAGAGAGAGAGAGAGAGAGAGAGAGAGGGGGGGGGGGGGGAGATGTGCGCCGCGCGGTCCAGACGCCGCCATTTTGGAATAGTGATATTATTATTTCACACATACGGCATGTAAATTTTGGCTTCCCGTGTCGGCGTTTCTGCGAAGCGTACGGCGTACCATGGGGGAGCCATGGGGGAGCCATGGGGGAGCCATGGGGGAGCCATGGGGGAGCCATGGGGAAGCCACGGGGGAGTCATGGGCCACCAGGCCACGAGGCTTTATTGACACACCGGTACTTCCCTGGCATGAGGTCGTAGATCACGGGTGAAATATTCATGGCCGTTAGCGCAGGTCCGATCTCGATCCCCACTGCGAGCCAAAGTGGACCGCAGCAGTGGAGATCGCAAATATATGTATATATACTTTAAAACGGTTCTCATGAATGTTTCCACGGTACGAGTAGAAGAAAAAGAGATCATCTTTGACTCCAGAAATTTCATCCCCGAAGGCCATGCGTTTGAAGCTACACTCTAAACTCCAAGGCCCGCAAACTGTAGCTCCACAAACTGCAGTTTACTGTGCAAAAACTACAGTCTAACTGTAGTTCCATGCTGTAGTTTTTGACGTTTCCGTCAGAAGAAATCACCCTCGTTAGGTATGGCGGGATGCCCCCTCTCATTAAACGGGGACCGTAGGCGCCGCAAGGGCAGACGATCGCAAATAACTTTGGATGAGCCGGCCTTTTGCCCACACTTAAGGACCCTCCCTCCGGTGCCCGTTCTAATTAGGAGATGACCACCTAATTGCTGCCGTGTGAGTGAGAGAGACGATGCAACAGAGAGAGAGAGACACTCGTAAAGTTTAGGTTTGAAAGCAAAATATCCATTGTTAGGCGATGGTATTAAAAAAGCGAGTGGATACTGTCAGTGAGAGGTCAGCGTACCGGACCAGTCGTCGGCGCTGGGCCCTGGGAAACGAGTCGAAGGAAGCCCCGCTCTGCCGCTTGTTAAAACTAACATGGGAGGCCATTATGCCGAGAGATGGACCCAATAACGATCCGCTCAAAACTTCTAGAGGGAAGGCTCCTCCAGTGCAGGCCTCTGAAATGTCCGGTGAACCCTCTAGCGCGTCAAACTAGATGATATAGGGCCGCGCGCGGCTTGTTAGCCGACCCCGTGTCTAGCGCACGGCTCACTAGACGTCGCAGCAGCTGCCGCATCCTGGTTGTTTAGTGCGACTCCGCAGAACGCCGTTCATCTCCTTTTTAAATTTCTCATAACCGCGCGCGAATTTGAAACAGAGTCCTGGAAAATTTCAAAAATATCGTATGTGTCAAAGGGGTTCATCCCTCCAAATTCCGAAAATGTACAAAAGTAATTATATAGACTGGAAACGTCTCTGTCTGGCCTCCATAGTCCCTCTTGGTCTCTCTAGAGAGAGAGAGGGAGTAGTGTCTCTCTACAGGCACGGAGAACACAGTCAGGGACACAATAAATGTAATAAGGAGAGGAAACGAAACAAAACGAGTGGTGTGGTTCCCTCGTGCCTTTGTTCACAGCGAGACGTACCGGGAGCTGCCGCAGCACGGGAGCACAGGGGAGGGGGGGAGCACGAATTCTATGAGCTAATTACCGAAGGGGAACGTCATGATTGGGACATAGTGGTAGCTCGGATGTGGACGCGACAGTACTGAGAGAGAGAGAGAGAGAGAGAGAGAGAGAGAGAGAGAGAGAGAGAGAGAGAGGGAGAGAGAGAGAGGGAGAGAGGAGACTTGTAATTTTTCAGCCTGGCGCGGGGCGGGCACCCGGAACGCGCAAGCAACCAATCATAATCAAGGGCGGGCTTACGGAGTTGGATTTGAAAGGTGCGATGCTTCCCGCGGCCTCCCCCTCCCCCTCCTCCGGAGAGAAGACGTGTGCCATTTGTTATGATTACGTGCCGCTATTTTTTTGTTTATTTACTCCCATTCTTCTTCTTTTCCCTCCTCTTGTGTTCGCGGGAAGTTAATCTTCCTCCTCCTCCTCGCCGGCGCGCGCGGGGTTTCCTAAGTCAATATAAATGAGTTACAAAGGGCGACGCCCACGCCGCGCCCCGCCCCGCCGCTGCCGCCCGGACAGACAGACGGACGGACAACATATTTTATCGGCATCGTGCCTGCTGTAGTGCGCCGCGCCCCGCGCCTCCTAGGTCCCTACCGCCGCCGCCATCTTGGACCGTGTGCACGAGGACATCTCTGTCTCTCTCTCCTCCACCTGCTGCTGCTGCTGCAGCGACATTCTCTCTCTCTCTCTCGCTCCCGCTTCGATTTTATTACGGCCATATTTGTGACGATATATGTACTGCGGTGCGCCTTGTGTGTCCCGCGTGTGTTCCCCGACAGCGGTACTGTCCGTCTCTCTCTCTCTCTCTGACACTCCTCGCAAGTGCGACAAGGAGCGCGGCAAGGTACGCAAAACACACACACACACACACACACACACACACACACTGACCCGGACCCGAGAAAATATTTACAATCCCTCATATACCTCAATCGCATATGCGGCACGAGCTTGGCGTCAACAGACCCGCCGTCTGTCCCGAACGCGAGAGGGGCGCCTGCGGGGTAGGCAACCGCGCGGCCTCTTAGTGCACGAGTGTCGGGCGGGACGGCCTACCCCGAGACGTGCAGGCGCTCCGGTAGGGGACTCCGAGCGGCGCGAACCGGAAGGCAGGAGGGGGGGGGGGGCGGACATGTAAACATTTCCAATCACACACACACACACACACACACACACACACACACACCTCTATTACTATAACTCCCCAGCACCAAACCCGTGGCGACCGCAAAACGGCTATACGAGGCGCCAGAGAGAGAGAGAGAGAGACGCTGCGGGGATGCGCGCTTTTCTCTCTCTCTCTCCCACTGCCGGCGGCGGTCAGATGGGGCGCGCTCGCCGTCTCACTCGCACTCGCATAACGGGGCGGGCCGGCGGTGCCACCCTCGCCGCTGCTATACGACGTGACGAGGTGGCTGCTCCCATGAACCGAGCGGCACATCGAGTGGCGGCGGCTGTGGGAGCAGCAGCAACATCATCGTCATCAACAACAACAACAACAACGGCAGTGAGATGCAGCACGGCTGCAATGTGCGGTGGGGGCGTGCTGATGGAGTCTGCACCGCAAATATGGCGTCCCGTGCTGACAGGGTCGCAGGCTTGCTCGTCGCTGATTGGCCGCCGCTACCGCTACCGCAGCCGCTGCCGCTCGCTTTGCGCGGGTGTTACTTCCTGCGCTGCCGTCCGCTCCCAGGGCGGCTTTTGGCGCGCCGTGTGAAGCAGTCGGCAGCACTGGGAACGTTATAACCGTATCGATAACATTGCCTTATTTATTTTATTTGTTTTAAACGTGACATTTAGATCGATGATATTTTTCTTCAAGTAAGGTTATTTTTTTTTGTGACCTAAAAGCCAGACAACAACAGTTGGCATTTTGAAGTCTTTCTAAAGAGGCCGATTTTTCACTGTTTCAATTTTTTTTAAATTAAAGTTATTTTTTTTTTTAAAAAAAACAGATTAGTTGTAAAAATTTTAGTTGAGTGGCAAACTGGTTCGTTGGCGGGCGGTTGATGCCATGCCAGCGGCTCCGCCCCTTACCGACCACCCCCCGCGGCTGGGCCCCCTGAGGCACGCCCCCCCCCCCCCCCCCGCCGCAGCACTAAAAACGCGGGGGCGTGGCCGGGCGCGGCCTTCTAGAAAAAAAAAAATAAAAAAAGTACAGGCGAGGCTCCCGGAGGACTTCCACCGTCGGCGTCCCCCGGGGACCCCCGCCGGCCAGCGGCACCGGATCTGGTCCGGATTTGCGTGCGAGTTGGAAGGGTTTGCCGCTGGCCGGCTCCCCCGTGCAGCCACACTAAAAAGCTCACGGGAGACTATTAGGCCCTGCTGCCGGCAGGGACGGGTCGCCGCGGGGGGTCCGCGGGGGGTCCGCGGGGGGTCGGCGGGGGTCGCCATTATGTGCACAGCCCTGATCATTACCGGACTCGCGGCTCGTTGGGCGCTGCGCGAATCAGAGCGCGTCGTGCCTTGTATGCATGTGTGTGTGTGTGAGAGAGAGAGTATGTGTGTGTGTGAGTGTGTGAGAGAGAATGTGTGTGTGAGTGTTTGAATGTGTGTGTGGAGCAGGGCAAGCTCGGAAGCACGACGCGTGCGACAATTTACGGACGACGCGGAAATTATTTTGAATTTAAATTTTCTCTCTGGGAGTTTGCAAAGAACGTAACATTTTAATAATGTTCGCTATGGGAAAAGACCTTAAAAAAGCAAAAAAAAAAAATAATTTTGTGAAACGTTCTGTGCGAATAGGAGCTCGCGAACATCAAAAACAAATATGGTTCACCGAGTCGAAGCAACGATATACAAAGGAAAGGTATGACGAAACCCGTTCATCAACGTTATCAACGTGTTAATTTTTTTTATTTATATTTTTTAACGTTCTCGTACACGTTATAGAAGAACGTGTAGAGGAACGTGACGATGACCACGTTTGCGTGCGACAAAAGCAGCGGCGGCGGCGGCGGCGCTGCGACGTGCGACACGCCTTGCGCGGCAGAACGCGGACGCCGCCGCCTCAAACGATTTGCTGGTTGTCGAACGGACCTCCGCGGACGTCGGGCCGCCGCGGTTCTCGAAGCCGCGTATCTCCGGCGCGGCGGCGCGGGCGCGGGGCTGGCCGCCGGGGCCCGGCACAGCGGCGGCGGCAGCGGAGTGACTCGCCTCGGCCGGGGCTTTGGACACGCCGTCATTAACACGTCCGCACAGAGCATCGCAAGCGAGTACGCCGCGCGCCGGCCGCGGGCACCCGGCGAGAAAAAAAAATGGTTCAGAAAAATGGTTCGGCAGACGGAAAAAAAATTGGCGTTTCTGCGTTTTCTCTAGTTATTAAAATACGAGTCAAAGGAGCGCAAGGAATGCGTAAAATTTGCGACGAAACGCCATGGGAGTCGGGCCAAAAACAAGGCGTCAACAAATTAATTTTTAACATACAATTTCTTCGTACGAAAGTATCAAACAACGTTATTGTGCCTGGGTGCCAGACGTTGCAGAAACGCCCCCCTCCGACCCCTCGTCGCCACGCAGTGACGAACAGTCGCTGAACATCGCGGGGCGCACTTGCTCGCGGGACGGTCGTTTTCTGCGCTTCCTTGACGCGGGCCTCGCCTCTCGCGTTCCTCCGTCGGCGTGCTCCCCGGGTCGGAACCCCCCCCCCCCCCCTCTGCACCTGTTGGGGCTCCGGTGTGTGACATTTACATGCACCCCGCCCCGGCCAGCCTACCCCCCCCCCCCCCCTCCCCTCCTACGGTCCCCACTCAAAGGACACCTTTCGGATAAAAGGGAACAGGACACAAAACTCCCCGGTGACAAACCATAAACGTTTTGGAAGCCAAGGTAATACATATAAATGGGAGTCAAAATTCAGTGACATGTTTTCGGGAGTAGGGGGTCCCCTTTGCCCCCTCCCCTGGGGCCATCCTGAGGGTTATCTTTTATCGGGGGGGCCGGGAGCGAACACGGCATTTGGATGTGATCGCCCTTTCGGGGTCTTTTCGGGGCGGGCAGGCGGGCGCTGTGGCCCGGTGCCGTCTCACGGCCCGGGAGATACGGCGGCCACCGGACGGAAAAGAGGTGTAAATCACGTGACAAGATGGAGGTGGCGGGGTCGAACCCTTCCTTAAAACCCTTGTAATGACTACACCCGGCAGCAGCCGCCGCACGGCAGACGACTACGACACCTCGCGGTGCACGGGACTACTTTTTCTCACTTTTTTTCCTTTTTTTTCTTCTCCACGGCGATGTGGAGTTAAAAATCACTCCGCGCCCCGAGCTGACGAGTGAGTGAGTGAGACTCTCACTAAACATGCAAGATTAAGACCCTGCCGCCCGCGATGCCGTCACCTCCACCAAATTTTTTTTTTTCAAAATCATTTCTTCATTTTTTTTTCCTTTTGAGCATTTTTGACGACGCACTATTTCTGCGGGGCAGCGAGCGAACGTGGTGATGACAGGATGGCGACAGAAAAACCGGAGGGCGGTGTATAAAGTCGGACCTGATGTCCGTGTCGATCGTCTCCGCGACGAGGGACCGCAAACTGCCCGAATAAAAGAGAGAGAGAGAGGGGGGGGGGAAAGAGAAAGAGGAAATAGTTTTTGCGACCGGCTGTGTATTACGACTTTACAACAGTGCCGGTTTTGGGGACGCCTGTTTGTGTCAGTCAGTTGGGCGCGCGAGGCTGGGCTGACAATATCGATAAAACACTGAAAAAAAATGAAAATAAAAGGATTTTCCGCCCCGGTTTGATTACAGCTATAAAATGTTCCTCGAGTCAACACAGACGCGCTCCTCGCAGCTGATGCTGAAAAGAGAGAAACTGACACGCGCTCGTTTTGCGAAACTTGACTGTGAGAAGCGTCTCTGAAACGAGGCGCCGACACTGAGAGAACGGCCGCGGAAGGGTTGGCAGCGCTGCGGCCGCACAGCGCGGCCCGGCCGGTCGCGCACGGAACACCACCGCCTTGTCGACTCTTTAATTAAAATCATTACCATGGCGCACGGCACCTAGGATGGAACAGTCGCGAAGGCGGCGGTGCGCCCCGTTGTGGGAAACGGGTCGTCTCGGTGAGGTGCGGCAAAGGCGGTGAGAAAGATGATGGGCAAATGTCGCCCGGGAAACAAATAAGGCTCGATCGACTTCAACAAGGCCTTCCGGGAGAAAGGGTTCGTCAGTGTGAACAGCGCCAAGGAACTACAGTTCAACTGTAGTTTTTGTACATAGAACACTGTCGTTCCCCTGGTGATAAGGTACCGGGACGCAAACTTCAGTGCTCACTACACTTGCAACAGTGCAGCTACAATAAAACTTCACAGTTCACGGAACTACTGTTGGGGCACCTGTAGTTTTTCCAACGCCTGACACGTGAGATGTCGCGTTGACAGTCCATATTCAGTCAGTGGGTCGGCAGTTTTATCGGCGTCGGCAAACAAACGTGGAACACGATGCGCGACAACGGCGTATCCATCATTCATGCCTCGGCCACGTCCGCCGCCCTGTTTAGTTGTCGGCCTGTCAGGTTGGCCAAACTGTTCCACAGCGCTGCTGCCCTTCTCTCTCCCCCTTCGGCATATAATGGCGCAGGCGGTGTGCGTGTGTGTGTGTGTGTGTGTGTGTGTGTGTGTGTGTGCGTGTGGTGGTCACAAACATCCACTACCCGCCGTGCACCCCACACGGTGGTGGTGGTGAGGAATCGTGACGCCCGTAGCAGGCGATTTGAAATTGCAAATTGCAAAAAAAAAAATTGCAAAAATTGCAAATTCCTCCCGGGGCAAGGGGTCTTTAGAGTGAACTAGACAGTGTAACTACAGTGTAGTTTCTTTGTGCAGAAAACTGCAGCTCGGCTGGAGAAACTGTCGGGTAAGTATGACAAACTTTTCAGCGTCAACCGCAAAAAAAAACTGCAGTTTGTGGACTTCAGTTTCATTAATGATTCATCTGCCCGGGATTCAAAGACAATATTTCCTTTTTTTTAATTACAGAAATCCTGAAAATTACACGGTGCCTCGAAATGTAAGACACAGATCGCCAGTTCCGGTGGACATCTTGGTTCACCTCATTACTACCTAAGCAGGACCCCGGAAATAACAGGAGCAGACCGAAGCCACTACCGACGCATGAATAACCTCGCACGAGGGTTACCAGCTCGTTTCCAGAGGACCCTTATACAGGTGTGAAAGAGAGAGAGAGAGCGTGAGAGAGAGGGAAAGAGAGAGAGGGGGGGGGGGGGGGAGAAGCAGAGAGAGAAAGAGAGAGACCGGGCACCGCGAGACCACCCAAGCAGATAGGAATGCGCCCAGTAATAAATACGCAATAAAACATATAAAAACACAAAAGTCAAAACAGAAGGGAGCGACTGAAACAAGAACGAGGCGGCGGCGGCGGCGGTGCCCGGGGAAGAAGAGAAGGACAAGAAGAGCGAGAGGAGTAAAAAAGGAGAGAAGAGAGGGGAGAGAGAGAGAGATGAGGCGTTTGTTTGGACGAAGCAGGCAGGCGGGGGAACGCGGACAGCGCGGCGGCGGCACGGCGATAGAGATAGAAGGGAGGGGGATCGGTGATTGCGGATAGAACCCCGTGACTCAGACGCCGGGCCCCGCTCGGATACCCGGGCGCTGGGGAGGCGGGGGACCGAGTAAAAATCGACGAGGGAACACGGGAGCGCGCCGGGCCCAGCCCCCAGCTGCCGCCGCCGCTCCCAGATAAACCCTTGGCCACGATTTCCTTCCTTTAAATTCGTCGTTTATTTTCCGGCGCGCTCGCGTCGCCGTTTCTCCGAGAGGCGTCTCTCGAACGGACACCAATCGAACCTCGGCGGGCTGCTGCACATACAAAAATGTGCAGCAGGAAAGATAATTAATTGGTTATGGCGGTGTTTTTTTTTTTTGACGGGGGCGATTGAAAAAAAAATTGTAAGAAAGAAGGTTGATTGCCAATTTTAACTGTCGCCAGATTTTTTTTTTAGAAATGTTGCAAAACAAAAATTTTAAAAACAGAGTTGTAGCTGTTTCCTCCGTCCCTGCCCGGTGACGCTTGCCTGTCCTCGCCGTGTGACACCCCGAGCTCCATTCATGGAGGCCACAGGAATGCGGGGCAGCTTCAATTAAGCGGTGATTAGACATTAAGCGCTGCGCGGTGCACCCGCCGGGGCCCTTGCTCCTCCTATTACCTATACCCCTCTTTCGGAGCGTGTGCAGCGGGAAGCGGGGAGAGGGAAGGAGGTGAGGGTGACATCGCGTTGCTGTACTGCGGGGAAATCGGGGGTTGAGCGGGCTCCACTCCCGTTCGCCGTGCCCTCTCTCTCTGCTCTCTCTTCTCATCGCCGCCGCGTCTACAGTTACACAGATTTAGATCATGACTCACATTTTTCTTTTGCAAATCACCGAATTGACTTTTCACAAACTTTGCATTTGTATACTCGGTTTGTTCTTTTTAGAAAAACTAGATTTTCTGCCAGTGATTTTTTAAAAACACCCTAGCCTGACTTGGAGTGCACATGTGCCCATTTTTTACGTATGACAGACTATCAGACTATTATGAATATTTTTTTTTGGATTATTTTTCCCCACTCTATTCGCTGTTCATTTAGTTTTTAGTTTTGGTTTTGTCTTGCTCTAGCCACCGTCCGTATCCCTTCGCTACCCCGTCTTACTCCAGTCCCGTACCCCATGCACGTATACCGTGTACTCGCGCGACCCGTATATGCGCAGTGCATCCTGTCTCTCACTCTGTCTCTCTCTCGCTCCCGCATGAGAATTCCTTGCCGAGGGGGCCGCGCGCGGCACGCTGCAACTGTGTGACAGTAACAAGCAATTAGAGACGACAATTGTCGTTACTCTGGATATGCAGCATACAACACAGCATCCCGTGGCCCCGCAGCGCCGCCGCTCGCCTCGGGAATGCCCCAAGTAATAACTCGCAGGCTATTATGTACCGAAACCACAGCGCGCTCTACGTGGAGGGAGAGAGAGAGAGATAGAAGGGGTTGTCGTGCCGCCATCTCGTCGGGCCGCCTCTCTCCTTCTACCTGTCGCTCTGTCCCACTCGCTCTTCCGGTCGTACAGCGCCATCTTTGTCACGCCCACAAAACTAATCATCAGCAGCAACAGGAGGGGGAGGAGGGAGAGAAGGAGGGGGGGGGGGACACGACTGGGAATAGTGAGTGGCATAAAGTTTGGGGAATGTCAAAAATGGGTGCCGGCGGAGGATTCAAACTTCGCGGGCTCGCCGCCGTGCGGAACAAGGGAGCATCGGCTGTTAACTACACAGGGGAAAACTACAGTACGAATGTAGTTTTTGTACCGAAAACTACAGTTCCTCCGGGCAACATCTCGAGAATACTGGGACAAACTGCAGTTCAAGCTGTTGTTTACGGAGCTACAGTCCGGGGAGTGTAGTTTTCACCTCGGCTTCTCCTGCGGCGCCCCCTGGCGTCAGCGTTTTCAGACGGACACACACTCGCCGCTCTGATGGCCGCAGGACTGTAAACGGGTTTCCCTTTGACGCCGCGGCGGCGGTTGTCATGGCGTCGCATGCGGTCATGCGGCGGCGCTGTGTATTTCACGGGCTGCAACGGCCCGCCGCGGCTATCCGCGGGCCCCCATTGGGGGAGCGCCCCTAACGATACTCTATCCTGATTGGTTGGATTAGCCGATCCGACGCGGCGGCCCCGAAGGGAAACCTGATCTCTTTATGTGCATTTCACGACCCAGGCAGAGGAGTGGCACTCGACTGCTCGCACCGGGTTTTGTTGTTGTTGTTCTTGTTGTTGGTGGTGCTGCGGCGGCGGCAGTGGTAGCAGCGGCGGCGCACCCACCACAGACGGCTCAACCCGAACGGAACACACACACACACACACACACACACACACACACACCGCAGCGTAGCCTGGCGTAGCCCGGGCAGGCCGCAGCGCCCATAACCTCCAAGTCGACTGCGCCGTCGTGGAGCCATTTCAAATCAGCATTCGCTCTCTCTCTCTCTGTCTTTTGCTGTCTCTTTCTCTCTCGCACACCGCCGCCACAGATCCTTGTTGATGGGTCACTTCTTCAACATTATCTCCTCGGAGGGCTAAATGACCCCCCGCACTGGAGAGTGGCCGCCGGCCCGCCGCGCGGCTCAAAGAATTCCCCTGTCCGCCTCTGGAAGGGCCGCCCGAGTCGCTCCGCAGGGCCCCACCGCCGCTGCCGCTGCTGCTTCGACACTTTATTTCGGACTGCTTTTATCTGTTTTCCGCCGCATCACTTCCCGACTACGTCCTTTGCTGTTCGCGTGAAGTAATTTCTGTGCACACCACCGAGCATTTCGTTGGGCCAATTAATCACGACGCCGACACGTCGGAATGAGCTGCGAATAAGCGGCAAAACGGTATTCACAGCGACCAGAGGAGAAGAGATCGCGGATATATATGCAATTATAATGAAACAAGCGAATCGTTATTTTGTCCGATATTATGATACTGTTTTTTATCGTTGTAGTTCTTTTTTTGTTGTTTTTTTTTGCACGATTGCTGCGCAATAAATTACCGCTGCGGCCGCAGAACGCGCCGCTAAAACCAATATAAAGGGCTGTGAGCGTCGTCGGAGTTCTGCCGCCGCACCGTGTTTTATGCAATCTGCAGGCAATTATCTATACCCCGGTTCGGAATAGTTTTACACGATCGTCGCTCACGACGAATGCATACGCGGCGCGCGAGTACACACATCGTGGCCGTGTGTGTGTGTGTGTGTGTTTTTCCGTGAGGCAACTGAAATAAACTTTGCAATTATTGGCGGTGATCGGCCGAAGATCGCCGCGGCGCCGGCAACGCAGCCGCTATGCAAGGAGGTGAGGGGGGGGGGGGGATTTCTCTCGTGAAATCCCGGCGCGCGCTGCTTGCAGATGATTTTCTTTTTC
The DNA here is from genome assembly GCA_026979955.1 of Megalurothrips usitatus. NCBI lineage: Eukaryota > Metazoa > Arthropoda > Insecta > Thysanoptera > Thripidae > Megalurothrips > Megalurothrips usitatus. The sequence goes on from CM049607.1 coordinate 5,175,290, forward strand.
CTTTCGATTGAAATAAATAGACGCGAACTGAGGAATCGACTTAAGAGAAGTTTGATTTTTTAATTGAATTTTATATTATAAGACTTTAGAAAGTGCAAAAATTAGTCTGACTATTGATTTACGGCAGATTTCATTTACATCACGTAGATTATATTTTAGAAAATTTTAGAAAATCTGTCAATTGAAATTCAGTTTGATATTTCATTTAGACTGTTACTAAGAGAATTTTAGACTGTAAGAAACTCATTATAACTGAAGATAAGGATTTATTTCAACCTTTGAAATTATTTTTTTCGACCTTTCTGATGATAAATGAAGTAAGTTGCGGTCAGCCACCGCCGTGCCCCGGTTCCCGATCGGCCTATAACTCAATCCCTGCGTTCCAGCGCCGGCGGGTGTGTAATGACCTACGTACCCGTTTTCAGAGCAATCGAATATTTAACCGAAGCCCGCTTCCAGGCGGAGCGCTTTCTAAATGCTCTCGGTGCGCATGGCTATTGGGTCGAAATCTAATCACTATTCGGACTGTGCGCTCAGGGAAGAATAATATACGAACCGGGGAGATATCGGGAGCGTTGTGACACGTGGCAGATACTACGGGTAATTAGGGGGGGCCGGGTACAAAGGGGACAAGCCGGACACGGAATATAGATATATGGCTCCACTTACACCGGGCGGTGGGGGACGGAGACGTGCACCTCTAATATACGGCCGGCCGGGATGAAGACGGTGTGCGTATGCGCGCGCGCGGAGGTGTACGCGTCTGGGAGGAAAGAGGAAAGGAAAAATAATAAATAACAATGGGGAAGGGGGCGGGGGGAAACAGGGGAAACAGGGGGATAAAGAAGAAGAAGAAGAGGCGTGCAGAGGAGGAGAACGAACATGAGGCGAAAGGGAGGCAAGAGGATGTGTAGATTGAACCGCTGGGGGTACCACACAAGGAGAGAGAGAGAGAGATGACAATAACATTATTTATTACCGTGCTGGACGCGTGGATGGGGAAGGGCGCTGCGGGGACGTGGGCGCTGGGGGACCGGTGTCCGTGCGGCGGGCGTGGTCGGGGAGTGGAGGGGAGGGGAGGAAGGGGAGGGGAGGCGGGCCATGATGGCCGTGCCAAGGGCCCAGCCCAGAGTCCACTCCCACTCCACCGAGTCGGGAGGACCGGGGCCGCGCCGCGTAAAAGAGCGTTTTCGCCTCTGCGCTCTGTGTTGCCAGCAAATAAGTCGTCAGCTGTCTGCAAGCATGGCGTGTATATATACGTGTATATATATATATGTATATTCAGCCGGGCCAATCGACGGAGCGAACAAGGTGTGGCAGCCCTGATGTTCACTGACGTTACGTGATACGGAAGCGATGGCGGCAGGGTGGCAACCTGGGGATGAAGGGTGTCCAGTGTGAACTACACCACGAATCTACAGTCGATCTGCAGGTTTTTGTACAGAAAAGTACAGTTTCACTGCGTAAAAATAACAGATAACTGACACAGACTAGTTTTCCGCGTCAATTATAGTGCGACTGCCATTAAACTACAGTTTTTGGAAGTGGAGTTTGGGCACTGCAGTTTAAACTGCAGTTTCATCTGAGATATAGTTCTGCGCGGGGTAACCCGGAGTGTTGACTTTCAGCCTCAGACGATTTTCATATTTATTATTTTTTAAAAAATAACTTTTGAAGTGCTGAAAGAGCAGCGAGTTGGGGGCAGCACAAATCCCTTATGGGTGAGGCTTAATATCGTGACGAGGTAACGGGTGTGCGTTAACTTGCGAATATTGTCGAAAAGAAAATTAAAGGAGTCTCGCAGGACCGCGTGCTGTTGTTGAATGCAAATGAAGGAGCGCGAATAAATATGTAATATAATGGTGGAGAGATGCTGGTGCGGCGTGCACGCCACGCTGTGCGCCTTACATGCCGTCTAATTAACGGCTCCGTATACACCTGGCAGGTAACATCGGGCCCGGCGAGCGTGCGTGTCGCACGTGGGGGGCGTGGCTTCCCGCTTTGGCACAAACGAAAAATAATTTTAAAAAAAATCGCTGAAGAGAGGAAGGATTAAACAGTGCAGTAATCACACCACTTGAGACGTAAGTTCTCAAGAGCGTGGTCTGAAAGAAAGTTCACGGTATAGGATGGCGGAAAAATTATTAAGAGAGGCTAGAGAGCTGGATGTTCGTCTAGTGGCTGCCGCCGTGGTCATTACGTCTCCTGAACATGCATGGAGCGACCTCTCTACCCACTGCATGTGTGAGCGAGAGAGAGAGAGAAAGAGAGAGAGAGAGGAGGCAGCGGCACAAGCGGTAGCATGCCGCGGTCAGGCACTCGGAGTTTGTCTTCGGTCCCCCTTTATTGAATCTGCACGCTCGATCACATAGGGAGCCGGCCGAACGGGAACAAAACGAACCAACAAGTACAGCCCCCCACCCCCACCCCCTTCCTTACCCCCTCCCAAGTCTTCCCTCGTTTTCCTCTTCGGCGGGCGAGCAGCGACACCGGTTAACTATGCAGACAAACAAAGGGAAAAGTGCAAGGAGGAGAGGGAAGAAGGAGAAAGAGAAGGAGAGCGAATGCTGAAAATAAGCCAACCAAATAAAGAACCCCGTCTCCTGGAGCACGCCAGCAGGAGAGAGAGAGAGAGAGAGAGAGAGAGGAGGGGGGAGGGGGGACGACTTGTTACGATCCCCGCTAAGGTACAAGACAGGCACAGACAACCAGATAATTAGGAAAGAGCAGGAAGGCTCGAGGGGCAAGAAGGAACGGACGAGGAAGAGAGGCAGGAGGAGAGAGAGAAAGGGGAGCAGCCACTGACGTGATCCAATTCCGAGTACGTCTCCATAGGGTAATGGACGGCAGGGAAGCGGGCCGGCGGGACACGGTGGTGGGGCCCGGCTCCTTCGTGCTGCTGCGGCGGCGGTGTGTTGTAGTTCCTGTGGTAGTTCGAGGTGTAGTTTCTGATGCCACGAACAGCTAAACGGCAGCATTCGACACGGTGGTGGGGCCCGGCTCCTTCGCGCTGCTGCGGCGACGGTGTGTTGTAGTTCCTGTGGTAGTTCGAGGTGTAGTTTCTGATGCCACGAACAGCTAAACGGCAGCATTCGGTGAGGACTCGTGTGGGACTCTTCCAGACCTAGCATAAGCTGAACTCGCGGCCCCTCACAGGCGTCCCACTTGGGGGTCCACAACGTGTGCTACAGCCCCACCAAGAGCATTGGTGGGGAGCTTGGAGGGTCAAGCCAGGGGCCAAACCGCCGTACCATACGTGAAAAGTTGTGCAGTAGCAGAGGCACGAGCGGTGCGAGATATCGAAAGGGGCAGAGAGGGATCGCGAATGAGATAGGGGGGAGGGAGAAGGGGGAGGCGCAAGGAGTGGGGCTCATTTGGCTAATCTCAGAACTTACCGGTCCCGCACCACTTTACAGCCATGTCGTGGGGAGCTGCGATGGTAGCGTTGCTGCCGGTTGCCGTGGCGCTTCATGATGATGATGATGACGATGTTGTTGATGATGCTGACGATGATAATGACGGTGCAGCAGCACAGGTGAGCCCAGCTGGTTTGGATGATATTCCCAGCACACAGTTGTTGTTTTTTCTGCTACTGTTGCTGATGCTTCCAGTACAGTTGATCTGGGCCGGTATTGATGATGCTTCCAGCTCACTGCAGACTTTCCCTTCACATCTGCTTGCCGTACTGTTGACGCTCTCAGAACAGAGAAGTCACTTCCCCCAGTTCTTACTGTCCCGCGGGTGATGGTTGATGATGCTTCATGGTTACCTTTCCCCGCCTGACGTCCCAGTCCATCTCCAGTAGTCCACCTGGCTGCTGCTGTAGGTGGACCACCATGGGACGAGGTCTCCCCCCTGTCATTTCCTTTATGAGCTACCGCACTCGTAAACTGTTTTCAAGCTGTGCTGCTGCTGCCATTTTACCGGGCTCGCTGCCCGGCCCCGCTTTTACAGTACTTTTACAGTACCGTCCAGCCGTTTTACGACGATCTCATTATCCTTTATTTGGGGGCTTCTCGTATGTGTATCATATTCTCTCTCTCTCTCGTTTTGTTTTACATATAAATATTATTCCGCGTGTGGCGATGCTGCTCAGGAAACTAGAGAGGAGTCCCCTTATCTTTCCCATCGTCCATACACGTGGGGTCCGGCGGCGGATTGGACAGCCCGGCACGGCCCAGATGAGATAGTTTTTCACCTACCCGGGGGCGGTCCGATGATTGAAAGCGAGTGAGTGAGCGAGATGGAGGAGATGATGCGATGCGGGCGCCGAGATATGCAGAGGGAGAGAGACGGGTGGCGGAATGCGTTGAGGAACGCCGCGTTCTACAACGCACTAGAAAGAGACAGACAAGGGCCGATATAGTCGGCTTCGGAGCTGCGTGGGTTCGATCAGAGCGCACGAACTGACTCACGTCCCTCTCTCCCTTTCATTCTTTCTCTCTCTCTCTCTCTCTCTCCCTCTCCCGTACTGTTTTGTTCGAAACTAAGGCTCGTATTTCAATCGTGGCAGGGCGTAGCGGGGCAGCGCCAGCCAATCACAACTCAGCGTGCAGGCCACTCGGTGCCTGTCGGCTAGATGCCCGCAGGGTAGCCTGCTCTGGTCTTATACATACCCCGTCTGGGCTCTCGAGAGCAGTTCCGTGTTCCTCAACACCGTCCTCGAGCTCCCCCACCAAGAGAGAGAGAGAGAGAGAGTGATGGAGTGACAGGGCCGACGATGGGACCAGGTCGCCACGGAGCCGCATGAGCGTCGTGGTTTCCCACGTCCCTGCGTCGTCGCCGTCGGCCACAGAGAGAGAGAGAGAGAGACGGCTGCTGCGGCTGGAGAGGCGAGCGCGTGTGAGAGAGAGGCCGACAGACTAGAGAGACTTATCCTTTATTTGTTCGGACGCCAATAAACTGGTGGCTGCGACTCATTCTGTTGTCGTCCTCCCTCTCTCTCCCTCTCCTTGCCTCCTGTGCCGGCTGCCATAATAGTCATGATGTGTCCGTCTGTCTGTCCGTCTGTGATTACATCCGCCTGTCCCCGCCCCGCTCTCAGCCATCGCTGCCCCGTTGGGCCCCCACGCCCCGCCACGCCCCGCCACGCCGCCGCCTCCCATCCTGCCGCCGCCGCTGCCGCCCCGGCATGATAAATAAGACTTCAACAAAGCCACAATTATAAACGAATTAGCGACGGCGGTGGGAAGAGGAGAGGAGAGGGAGAGGAGTGGGGAGGGGCCAAAGAGACTCACTCGCCGATTAGACCCGCGTGCGTGTGGAGGAGAGGAGGCGGGAGAGGAGGAGAGGAGGAGCTGGAGGGCGGAGGAGGGCGCGATTGGGAAATATTGTCGGGATACGGAATAGAAAATCGAAAGAACGAGGGCAACAACACCACATAAAGTAAAAGCCATGCTTGAAAAACTTGCATGCTCGCCTATACCATCTTGAAAACCGACCGAGGAAAAAATCGTCGCTCAAGAAAGTGGATCCGATTTCGTCAAGAGGAAGAGAGAGAGAGAGAGAGAGAGAGAGAGAGAGAGAGAGAGAGAGAGAGGGGGGGGGAGAGAACGGGAGCGCACCGCTCTCTTTCCGACAGAGCGCGCCGCCAAGAAGACACCGCCCTCCACTAAGAGCCGTTTTGTCCATTGTCACCGCGTCAATACGGGGCGGCGAGGCGGCGGTGACTCGAGCGCAGCCAAGCATGCTAATTAAATTGCACCTGACGTGGGTGTCCAGGAAGGTGTCGCGTCCGGATACCCCGCTCCCACTTCTCTCTCCCGCTGCTCACTATTTCTTGCCTTCTCTCTCTCCGTTCCGTGCGCCGCGGCGGGGTTTTCCGAACGCGGCCGTCCATCCGGTCCAATCGAGGACCGTGCGCCTCCCACTAAGCTTCCGCAGCCGGCCCGTGATCCAGTGCCTCGGCTCGTACAAAATCTCTTCTGGACCAGCCACTTACGGAGCTAAAATTTTAAAAAGTAGAATTTTCGGAACAAGTATTTTGACATCACTAATTTTGAAACTGGAAATTTTAGAACTAGAAATTTCGCAATTAGACTATTTGCAGCTAGATATTTCGAAAAGTTGGAACAAGAATTTACGGGACTTCAAAATTTCGGAACTGGAATTCTTGAAACTGGCAACGCTGTTACGTGGTTCGTGCACGAGGGTCGTGACGGCGGCGGGGCGCGGCCGCCGTGGGCGCCAGTCACTCCGCTGCTGCCTCAACGCTTATATAGTCATGGATGATGATTGCGGCTCAGATGATGATGACGACGATGATTGAAGAGGGACACACTACTGCGACGGCGATGTGCCAGTCATTGTGCTGCTGAATGGCCGGCGGAAAAAAATATTATGGTGGAAAATGATGATGATTTTAAAAAAATGAATATGAATATGATGATTTTGTTTTGCGATGGCGGCGGGCGCACAGCATACATATGAAGGCGGCGTGAGGCGGTCACGTGACTCCGTAATGACATCCGAAACCTCACGTACTGCATATATTGTCCCGGCGGCGCGTTGCTATTGCGATTTATTCCTCGCGATGGTGAGGAAAAAAAGGTATAAGGAAGAAAGAACGCGAAGAGAGAGAAAGACAGAGAGAGAGATGGAAAGGAGGAGGAGGAAGAGGAGGAGGAGGAGGAGGAGGAGGAGGAGGAGGAGGAGGAGGAGGAGGAGGAGGAGGAGGAGGAGGAAGGAAAAAATCGCAGAGTGCATCATGCAACTGTCGGGACATTAGCCTTGGTTTAATTGAGCCGGAGGTCACTCACCGTGTGCGGATTAGCTCGTAAAGTGAGACGTTACTCACCGAGAGCTCTCGCACACACAGACGCACACACACACACACACACACACACACACGGCGAACGCGCCGTGGCGAGCAGGCACTTCGCCGCGCCGCTGTGCTGGCACTAGTACTGGAATGTCAAGTCAACAGGTTCAGTTGTTCCTCCCCAGTTAGCAGCAGCGCCGTGCCGAGCGGCCAGTCTAGGCAGGCAGGCAGGCCCCCGTGCAGCAATGTACTACCACAGCCGTGCGTGCAATGTCTTACGCTCACGTCTGGGAAGCGCACGGCAGCCAGCCGCCGCAACCAAGCGCCGACGCACTCCGATCCAAATGCACCACTCCTGACACTATTTCTGTTCGATATTTTCTCTCCCACTTCATATCGCGTAATGTGACAGCTCATGATTATAATTTTGGGGTGCCGACGTCGCTCGACGTCGCCATGTTGCTGCAGTATTTTTACAAACACGGAACGCTCCCCGCGCTTGCAACGTTCTCTCTCTCTCTCTCATTCCATTTCGTGTCTGGCGGACATCTGTTTCGGGAGGTTTCGGTCGGTGCTGATGATACTCTACTACCCCGCCGCCGCCGCTGCACTTCTTCGTGTCCCGCCAGCATCCATCAGGAACGAAAGTCCCCCCCCCCCCCTCCATTCCTTCCCCGCCCGGCACCAACACCAACAACACCGTCGTCGCCTCGTCGAAGAATCAATACGGATCGCGCCGTGAGGGTCTCTGCCCGCGACGAGGAGCTGTGAAAATGAGTGCGGATGTCGGCGTGTCCTGCCGCCGGCCGCCGTGTCCCCCGCAGCCCCTGGCGGTGCACCTCTCACTCAGCCGCAGAGGATTTCACGTATTTATTCCCTCGTTACTGTGTTTCGCGTCGCGCAGGTTTATTTTCTCCGCCGGACGACGGCACGCACCGCTCCCCGCCGCGGTTCGGTTTTGTTTTTTGTTTTTCGAGAATGGTTCTCGGTATCGCCGCTGCGCGGCGCGCGCGCTCCGGTCGCCGCCGCCCGGGGAAGGGAGAAACAAGATGGCGGCCGGGCAGGCGTGTTCCACGTACAACCAACACAGCGCCTGTCAAACGACCAAGAATAATGATGACATAAAAATGAGGCTCGGGGAATGAGCCGGGGGCCCTAATGCTGCCGGCGCAGCTAGCGCTGCCATTGCGGCGGCGGCGCGAACTACTCTGTGATAGAGCGCAGCGCGGCTAGCCCCGAAAATCGTGGCGCGCCTCACCAAAATGACCGCGTCTACATATTCGGTTTACCCGTGGCCCCCTCGGATAACTGGCTTTCCTGAGGCAGATTCTGACATTTTATACAAACACCACGCCGCTGTGCCGACAAGCCCGAGAGACGCGCCCGACAACACAAACGTCAAACCATAACCTCGAAATAAAAAATAAAAGTCGTGCTGGTCTATAACGACTCGGCAGTTTTCCATACGACCCGCGCAACTCGGAAAGCGATCGATTTTCGGTCGTGAAATTATGTAGGGTTCGAACGGTGCGGTGGTCGGTGGCGGCGCACTATGGACCGCCGAGTCACGCGAGATTATACATATTTCGCGTGCTGAAATTTACTGTCAGCAACAAGCAGAGTGGGCGGCAGAGTGGGGCTGCGAGGGGCCGGAGGGGGGCTGCTGGTTTGATTTGAATAAACGCGACGGGGGGCTGCGCGGCGCTGTTCCGTGTACCGTACCGGCGCGGAGGCGGTCGGGGGGCGGTCGGGAGGCGGTCGGGAGGCGGTCGGGAGGCGGTCGCTGACAGCTCCAGTGCCTTTCTCTAGCCACACGAGCGGGGCGCGCGGGGCGCCACGGCTCCGCTCGCTCTGACATTTGGCGAGCCTCTAAATCACCGGGCGCTGATATGCGAACGGAACGGCCGGCGGCCGCCGATCCCTCGCAGGAGTCGTGAGCAAGTTATTCAGCCAATAACTCGACGCGGTGAAAACGGCAACAGCTGATGTCCGTCAGAGGCAGTGAGGGGGGCGGGCCTGTCCACGAAACACGTAGCGGCAGCAGCAGCAGCAGCACCGCGGTCTCAGACCAATCTCAAAACGGAAGAGAGGAGGCCCCAGTGCGGCTGCCTCTGTGAACACTAAAGGATTCCCGGCGGGAAATGCACAATAGAACTACAGTTAAACTGTAGTCTTTTTAACGAAAACTACAGTTGCGCTGGAGAGAAGAGCAGCTACAGTTTCTGGTACTACAGTAGGTCGCTCTGCCCGGGTCTGCCCATAATTCTGCTCCATCGAAACGCAATTACTCATGCCCTGCTGTCACGGAAAACAGTCAACACTGACACCTCCGCCCGCCTGCAAATAATCAATTTATTTGCACTCAATGTTGCCGCTGCATTGTTTCTGTCTTGCAACTTTTTCATCGTGACCCGGACGAACGGAGAAGAGAGAAGTTGGGGTGGGAGGGAGGAGGGGTTGTTCTATCAGGGCGAAAGATTATTGGCAGGTAAAGGTTGGCGTAATTTACGGGGTTCCCTTCGCTTTTTGCCGGGGGAATAACAGCAAGGCGGTGCCCGCCCCGCTGTCGACTTGCAGGCGGAAACGCAATTTGTCCCAAGGCGCTGCAGGCGAGATTAGGTTCGAGGGCATTTCCATCGGAATCGGAATTGGAATGGAGGTTAACGTCGAGAGCATCACCATCCCTCTCTCTCTCGCTCGCGGCCCCGCCCATCTCTCTATTTCTCTCGCTCTCACTCATCGGAGCCGACAATCCACACGGCAGCAGCAGCTCCCGCGGCAGGAGCATCGGCCCCCGCAAACCGCGCCGCGTCCGCGGCAGCCTCTCGCCATCCTTGTCCCACGGACGGCTTCATATGGGGCGACAGAGAGAGACGGCACGAGTGGCCGCCGCGGACGCGGCTGGAAAGTCTGTCCGCCCTGCTGTCGGCCACTCATTATTCATCCAAATGATTTATTGCGGATTTTAATTACGAAGTCTCGCGCGCTCGCGGCGCTGCGTCGCTGTTGCAGATGCAGTAGTGTCTGCTCCGCCCGCCGCCGCCGACGCCGCGCTTTTCAAATTTCGCGCCAAAGCTCCCCGCCGCGGCGCGCCGTGCCGCCCGCAAAATCACACTGCGGAAAGCAAACGTCTGCGCATGCGCGGTGCGGCCGGCGTGGCCGCGGGAACCCGCAGCAAGCAAACATCCGCGACCACAATTTTTTTTTAAAAAAAATCTTTCTTTTGTTTTTTTGTTTAATTTGTTACTTTTTGTTTCTGCTCTGTTTATAACCTAGCGACGTACATCATCATCATTATCAGGGCTGTTGTGTGACCCGTCCGCGCACCGAGAATCAGGACGCAACACCGCGATGAGGGACTCATTTGTCCGTGGGAAAGCGGCTGGAAAACACGAGGACGGACGTGGCGCCAAGGGATGTGTCCGCGCGTTAGCGGCCTCAGCGCGCCTCGGACCTCTGTCGTCAAGAGAGCTCCGGCATAGCTCGGGCATTTTTTTTTCATTATTTTCATTCAGTGTAACAGTACCACAATCAGAACAGCACGGTGAGAAATTTAGTTCCGAAATTTCCAGAGGAATTCGCGACAGAGTGAACGAGGTGAGAAATAACGCGATCATCGTCCGCTCTCCCCTTTGAGATATTGACCTCGGTGACGCGGCCGCGGGATTTCTCATACCCATTTTCAGGTCGGCTGCGCGCGGCGCAGAGACGCGAGGAGGCACGGCGGCGTCGGGTCCGCGAATGCTAAGAGGGGACTTGATTTTAGGCTCGCGTGCTCGGCGCTCATACAGATCCCGTCACGAGGCGAGGACGCCGAAAACCCTTCCGAAAAAAAAATTACAAAAATGATGAAAACAAAATGTAATATTCTAATGAGCCGAAAAGCACGTGATCTGCTAAAGGTGGGGCGCGGTTTTTAAGCCCCTCCCCGTCCACATTCGCGGCTTTTCTGCCCGGATTATTCACAATCGACATGTCTTCCCGCATGCGACCGTCCTAAAGGAACCACCCTCGGTCCCCTCTCTCTCTCTCTCTCTCTCTCTCTCTCTCTCTCTCTCTCTCTCTCTCTCTCTCTCTCTCCCGTCGGAAAAAAAGATTTGGTAAAATCCGATAAAGGGACAGAAACAGTCAACACGAGCGGCGGTGTGACGGTGAGCCGCCGCCTGCACCACGGGGGCTTTGGTGTGGACCGTGTCCTCGTCGGGGTCCTGGGGGACCCGGGGGGACCCGGGGGGGACCCGGGGGGGACGACCCTCGAACGCGCCCTCCTCGCCGAAGGTGGTCCCCGTCGGCCTGGAGGGCCCACAAAAGACGCCGGTCTCGGTCCGCCGCGGCGAAACACCACTTTGAGGTTATGGTCGGGATAAGTGTTACAGGCGCGCCGGCCGGTGGGCCGGTGGTCAGACCCGGTCAGTTTTCCGCTCCTTTTTAACCATTCATTTGGGGGAGGGCGACACAAAAGATAACGCCAATGAAAAGGGAGAGGAGGAGCGGCTCACGGAGAGAGAGCGAGGGAGAGAGAGAGAGGACCACAAGGTGACCAGGTAAGATAAACGATGCCTGCGATCTATTGTGACTTGTCACACGGGATCGTCCCTGCTTTCGGGCCGCATCAACACATCAAACACGCCGCGATCGCATACCAAAAGTCAAAACACCTTCTCTCTCTGTCTGTCTGTCTCTCTCTCTGCGTCCCTTGCGGTTTTGGGGGCAAAGGCGGTGCCGCTCGCATCCCCCGCTGCGCCGCCGCTGCGCTGCCGGAGGGCGGGGCCCGTATTTGTTTATATTGTTGTCCATCCTTGTCATTAGCCTGACCTTCGCCCACAACAAAAGCCTCTGATATCAGATCCCGCATGTGGGCCGCCGCCGGGCTGCCGGGTGCGGCCGACATTCCCTGCGAATAGTGTGTGTGCGGGACGTGTTGGGTGCTCGCGCATCTGCCGCTCCGCGCGCGTCCCAAGTGGTGCTGCAGGAGCTTATTGGCAGTCGTCATGGCTAAGTGAGCCGCTGTAGATGGTGAACTAATTCGACACACGCGTGCTTCAAGTGGTCGAGTTTTGCGAATGCAACCCCCCCCCCCCTCCCCCCACCCCATTTTTTTTAATATTAAAAAAAATTAAAAACATAATATTTTAATTGGAAAAAATAAACTAGATGAAAAAAATATTTTTTTAAGACTGTGTTCATGACTATTCTGATTTTTCTTTACTTATCAGCAGGTTTGCTGTCTACGACGTGAAGCTGTGAGGCCTCGGCAGTGTCGTCGGCTGTGATTACTCGGAGGCCGCCGCCGGGCGACACTTCCGATCGCTCCGTCGTCAAGTGATCTTGTTCAGTTCCAGCCGAAGGGCGACGCCGCACACAGAATTGCGGCCTCGACTTTGATGGGCTCTACTGACTCTTTCCCTTCTTTTTTTCCTCTCTCGCTTCAGGTTTACCACCTCGCCGGTCTGTTTAGCGACTCGGCGAGGTCGATTGTGCCATTACGGGCCCGCCAACAGCGCCGACGGCTGTTTTCGAACCTTCGCGCGCTTTATCAGCGCGGGGCCGCAGCCAATCGGGGAGGAGCTGCGTGGAGACGCCGACCAATCAGAGGAAGGGCACAACGGACAGGAAGGAAACCGCACGAGGGCGGAAGTGTCGCTTCCGTTTTGTCTTCCCGCGCGCGTGGCGGGAAATCCGAATCATTTTGAATCGTTTTATTTTTCATACGATGAGATTGACCCGTTGACGTGACCACGTAATGGCAGAGGGTGTGCGCGCCTCAGTGCGTCCCCGCCTCCATTGTTCCGCCCACTGGCATCGATAATTAATATCGTAATTGGGCAACAATTGAATATTGTATTCATCCGCGAGGGGCCCTCCGCCCATATGTGAGCGGCGTCGTTGCGTCGCCCCGTGACATGTTCGAGACAACCCGTTCAAAAATGAACGTCAAATGATGCAGTCAACCCCCTCTTAATTTTGTTGGCAAAAAACAACACCTAGTATGAAAGTATCTAAATTTGACAGATAGTTTGGACTTTGATTTTTCTATACAATTTTCAGACCAAAAAAAAACAATTTTCATCATTTTTTTAAATGTTTTTTGACCAAAAAGTTGCATTTTTTCAAGCCGAAATATTTGCACTTCTTAACCCAAAAAATTAACCTCACAGGGCAGTAAGAAATGTACTTTAAATCTGTGTTCATTAAAATGAAATCCCGTAAAATGTCCGTGGTGCAGGGCCGATTCAGGGGTCTTCGGTATGAGAAATCGAGGCCGCGCGTGCGCGAATAGTACACACGTGCACGTATTTCTCATACGAGTAATTACCGGGGGACGCGGGGGCCGGTGGACGGGGCCGGGCGGTCTTGCTGCGGTCGCGCTGTGGTTCCTGCCGGGTGGGTGGGGCGGCTCAGGGGCGTTGTCCCGACGGCGTGGCGCGGCGTGGCGCGGCGTGGCGTGGCGTGGCGCGGCGGGCAGCCATCGGGCGCCACCCATTGGAACAAATCGGCCGAGCTCGGCGGCCGGCCCGTGAGGCCTCATCTCGGGGGGGCGGCCGCCGGCGTGGCCGCCAATGACTCTTTCAGTCCACGCCGAGGCCGCCGCCGGTGCGAGAGAGACGGGCTGCTTCGGTGCGATAATCAAGTCCCGCTGCGGGCTGCGAGTGCGAGCAGGACGGACTGATAAACTCGCTAAAGAGGCCTGCTGCCTGCTCCCTTTAATGTTCTCGGCTCCAATGGGGCTCTCGCCCGCTCCGCCAAAAAAAAAGGGGGGAGATAAAGAAAGCGAAAAAAAAATTTGCGCTGTGCCGCCGTTTCGCGGTCGCGCCTGATGGATTTTTCGTGTTTCCTGAAACTTGCTCCGGTTTTATCATTTAGAGACGACCCCTCTCGAGCCAGCCGCCGATAAGCGAACTTCGGACGCCACCCTCCTGGGTCTCGCTGTGCTGCGCCCTGAGTCCAGAGAGGGGCCGCGTCCGCGCGGGGGCCCGCATATCGCTCCGTCCTCCTCGCACGGCCCGCATCCCCGCCAGGGGTGCGAGAGAGAGAGAGGGGAACACATGCGTGGCGCGCCGGTCATAGGTAACTTGATTTAGACACGCCGCGCGTGAAGAATGTGGGCCCCACCCCCCACTCCTGTCACACAACCGACAACATTTTTAAAATGGCAAGAAAAGAAAAATGAGTTCAGGAATACGACTGTTGGAGAGCGAGTTGTGCGGATTTACCTTTGATTTCTCGATTTAAAAATCACGTTAACAGTTCTAATATTGTTGTTTTCTTTTGTTTGTTGCATTTTTTAAAAAAAATATCTATCGAAGTCATTAACGCGACTCGAAACTGACGCTGGAAGGGCCTGACTGTGTTTTTCTGTTGCCTCACTGACCCGCGGGCCCGGCGGCAAAATGAGAAAGAAAGCGCCCCCCCGGCCCGCCGGGCCTGGCCCGCCTCCTCATCACAAGCTTTCTGCTACAATGTTTCGATTAGGTGCAGAGCAGCGCCGCGCCGTGGCGGCGGCCGGCGGCACAGCAGTCGCCTCACAGAGGAAACGCAGAGAAATGAGAAGAAAAACAGAGTCGGGACTGAAAACGCGCCGCTTCCTGTGTTGTCGGCCCTACGCGCGGCGCTCTTTGAGTCGCAGTCATTACGGTCACGCTGTATTTCAGAGCCGCCGCGCGTCCAAATCATCTCTGGTTTTGCTGTCTCTGTCTCTCTGCTCCGGTGAGACGGACGGTGAGAGAGAGAGAGAGAGAGAGAGAGAGAGAGAGAGAGAGAGAGAGAGGGGGGAGCTTTTCCGGAATAGTGCTGCTAGATGGGTGGCGATGGCGGGGGCACGCCGCGGGCTTCTGTTCTGATTAGGGGGAGCCTTCCTCGTCAGGCCCTCCTCCACGATGTCTCCGAGTCATTGGCCGCCATCGCCGCCATGCTAGCGTCCCAGATTAGAATTTGGAAAAGTTCAAAAAAAAATCAAAAACTGATGTAAAAACACATCTTAACATAATTATATACCAAAATCATATTTAAAACCTTCATTGACTTTTCAACTTTTTTTTTAACATTGGATGTAAGAAAAATTACAATCCGAAATACAAAATTGTAATGAGAATTCTCGTTTGTTTAACAAAAAAAAATCAATCGCAGCAGACGCAGATTTAACACCTGGGCGCGCGCGGCGCTCGCCATGGTCGGAATGGTTTCCAACACTGGTGTTTATTTTCCTCTCTCTCTCTCTCTCTCTCTCTCTCTCTCTCTGTACGCAACGCTTATAGGGCGAAAGCGGCGGCGCTGCCGCTTGCTTCGGCCGCCGCGGCCCGCCTTCCGAACGGTTTTTCCCCTCGCTTTACGGCCCGCTAACAAGTCCTGATTGCGCGCACAACATTCTGTATCGTCGTCTGAAAGCGCGCTTTCCGGACGCCAAATTATTTGCTTAGCGAGCGCCGACGGTGGCGCCAGCCCGCGGGCCCCGGTGGAAGCTCGCAGAATACAGTCATTTCGCCGGGAGCAGGCCCACAGGCCCGTGCACGAAGGACTCGCTTCCAGGAAAATAGACTTGTTTTTACGCGTCCGTAAAAGGGGTTGAGTCAGAACGAACTGCGGTAGGTGCATACAGTACCGCGGCCGCGCTATTCGGTGCGGCTCACTAACCCGGGAAACTTACGTCAGTTTAAATTCCAGCGCGATGGCGCAGAAAACGGGGGGGGGGGGGGGGGGGATAGAGTACTCCGAGGAATTCCAAAACGGAACTTTTCAAAAACATTTTCTTTTTTGGTGCTCTTACGCTTATTCTTTACGACTTACCCTTGCTTACGTTATTTGGGGCTGGAGGAAGCACTGTGCTCGAAATTACTTCGACTCCCGTGTTGTTCCTGCTCCCCTCCGAGTCACTGTACATCACACGGCTCCTGCCTCCTCCTCTTCCTCCTCCTCCTCCGCCTTCCACAAGGAATATCAAGCCCCCGATGTATTGCTAGGATGGTTCGTGTGGTTCAATCCCCCCGGCCGTGGTCCGTGCGGGCCCCCGAGATGAACATTAGTCTCCTATGTCGGACCAATCAGAGAGCTCGGCCGTGTGGCGCAGGATTCCGGGGCTCGCATCCGAGCCGGGCGGGGCGAGGGGCGGCGGCGGAGGGCCGAAATATGCCTTCTTATTCATCTCTCCCTGCTGCGGTCCCCCCCCCCCCCCCCCCCCCCCCCCGACTACCCATTCCCCCCATGTACCGTCATGACAACAACGGAAAGATGTTGCTTGATTGTTGATGGCTATTTTAAATGGAAATTCGATTCACGGCGTACACGTTTCCCGTGTGTGGCGTCGTCCTCTGAGAACATGTCTATAACGGGGGGGCCGCCATGGGCCCCCCCCCCACCCCCCCAAGCGGCATGTCAACGTCTAGCCACCCGTTGTTTGCCTTTGGATACACCAACCACTATCCACCTCATATTCTCCTTCAGTCCAATCGATTTTTATTACTTCTCAGGCACGTTTCAAAATTTAAAAAAAAAGTCAAATAAAAATTTTGAAAACACGAAAAATAGTATTTATTTTATATTTAAAAATAAAGTATCTGCTATGGTGTTTCGTGCCTAATGCACGTTCGGGCTCTCTCCGGCTGCAGCGATCAGCTGCCGCGCCACGTCCGTCGCAACAAATTACAAAGTTCGAAGAGGAAGCGGAAATTACCGCCAATACGATAATTACCACCCGACTCCCTAATGTCGCTTTTTTTTATTTACCTTTTCCTAATTTTATTTTTTCCGTTTTTGTTTTGTTTCGGGTCGGGCTGCGGGGCCGGTAGGAGTTTTGTGGGGGCATATTACGTGCCATGTTGTGATGAGGGACGTCACGTTACAGACATTAGGGAATCAACCCCGCTGTGAGGGCCGCGTCCGGGGCGACGGGTTCATCTGCGGCGAGGCCCCGAGAAACCAAGGCGCGGCCGTACGCGTGTTTT
The DNA here is from genome assembly GCA_026979955.1 of Megalurothrips usitatus. Classification (NCBI taxonomy): domain Eukaryota; kingdom Metazoa; phylum Arthropoda; class Insecta; order Thysanoptera; family Thripidae; genus Megalurothrips; species Megalurothrips usitatus. The sequence goes on from CM049607.1 coordinate 5,191,988, forward strand.
CGGAGGCGTCCTAACGGAGTGACCGCGTGGGAGGCGCGGCGTGCATGGCCGTGTGTGCATCCTCCCCCAGGACCCTGGGGCCCCCTCTGGACCCTCGGAGCCCCGCCTACCTGGACACGCCCCCTTCCCCCCCTGACCTACGGCTGCCGGGTACCCTCAGCAGGTGTCTGATTCGATAGGCAGGGGCCCCTCATGGACGGCCATCTGGGGGTGCGGCGGCTGCAATCTCAGCACCGCCGACTGCGAGTATACGAAGTCGGGGACGGGTCGCTGGAGTCTGCTGGAGTCTGCTGGAGTCACTCGCGGCTCCAGCGCTGACGCCCGCCGCCAGTCCCGTCACGGCCCCCGCACTGCAGCCCTGCCCGCTGGACAGCCGTGTGTTCGGGTTGCCTACCCCGCACCGCAAGGGGCTCTCGCGGGGACGGCGTGGCTTTCTCGAACTTATCCCGTGCTCCGCTTACTCAGACCTTGGCTCCTCAAATTGAAGTTCTGAAGTGAGGCTGTGGACTCGAAATCTTACTCGCGGAGTCCGGAAAACGGGGCCCCGTAATCGTCTCTTCGGAACGAAGTTGAGGAAGTGTACAAGTCGTTTACTGGAACAAATCCGGTCAGAACAGATCATGTGGCCCCGTTTTCGGAATCCGGGCGCCGCGCAGAGTCCATATCCGGCCCCGAATCCGAGCCCCCGCGAGTCGCATCGCAAGCAATCTCCGCCCCGTTTTATTCCTGTGTTCTGTTGGGGTTCGTTATACAGTATTGGCGGCGGGACGGCCGTGGCGACACGGAGCGGCGGCGGCGAAAAAGGCGCATTAAAGTGACCCTCCTCCCTCCTCCTCCTCCTCCGCACAGACTCGCCTAATCAACTGCTCGAGCTGCACGACCATGCAGCATCCGCGCCCCACGCTGCAGAGCGAGCGAGACGGCAGACAGAGACACGTAACTGGGCGGCACCGGCGTGGCGGCAGGCCGGCCCCGATCCGGGTGCCTTACAGTATCGATGGGCCATCTCTCTCCCACCTCGTGGGTGGTCCCCGTCTCGCCGCCAAGGGACCCCGCGCCGGCGACGAGGAGCGCTCTCTCTCTCTCTCTCTCTCTCTCTCTCTGTCTCTCCCGCCTGCATCTGCATCCCTCTCGCTCCCACTGAGATGTCCCTGCTATGTCACGCTTGCTCATTGCTAAATGGGATACGCGCGCGGGGGACCTCGCGGCCCTCGGCCACATTTACCGTCGCCGTATTCTCTATCTCTCTCGGTCTGTCTCTCTCGCTCTTTTCCATTTCTGCAAATTTAAAAACCTAAACGAAAGACGTTTTGTTATTCTAATTTCGGGACGGGTGGGGGGGCTTTGATAAAACGGCGCCGGATCGCCAGAAAAAAAAAATTATGTTGAAAGCGAACCTGCCCTGCTGATAAGACGAGTGCATGCAGCGCCACCATTCCCCGGCGGCGGGAGCGGAAGCTACGGAACGCCGACGTCCTTCCGTTCCTATTATCATCATTATTTGTACTACATCACACATATAACCCCCCCCCCCCCACACACACACACACACACACATGTGAGGGAGCGCTCGTGTATAGGCCCTCTAATGTACACAAGGATGCACGCAAAAGCCCGCTGTGCGCGTCGCTTTGGTGTCCGCGTGTGTATGCCTCTGTGTGTGTATGTGTGTGTGTGTGTGTGCCCTTTTCTAAAACCGATGACGTCGGAAGGTGCTGTGTGCGATACCGCCCCGTGCCCCCCGCTGGTGCGTATAACCTCCCCGCCGCTACTCGCGTGTTTGTGGTCAGCTAGGATGGGAACCTCTCTCCCCGTCTCTCTCTCTCTCTCTCTCTCTCTCTCTCTCTCTCACTAAATCGAGCCGAAACGTCACCTTCCCTACTCCTCCCCCTCGGTGGGTGGGTGGGTATACGTCCGGCAGTGCTGTCGGCGAAGTCCAAAGGGGACACCCCACCTGGGAAGGAGTTTGTTTGTGTTGTCGCGTTGTTATGTTGGCCCAACATCACCCCCGGTGCTGTCTGTGTGTGTGTGTGTGTGTGGACCGCGTCTCTGGCGGGGCCGCCGCGTCCGGGACGGTCGCACCCCTCCGTCTCTCTCTCTCACAGCCCCCAACGTGATGCGGCGAGACGAAGACAGACAATCGCCTCCTTGCGGAGGCGGCCGGCGCAGCGGGCAGCCTAGGCAGCACCGTGTCGTCCTAAACCTATTATAAGGGGGTCTTTAAGAGATTTTGGCGCAGACTAATAGTACTCCCCAGGTACGGAGCCCCGGTCGGCTGCGGCTGTCTCGGTCCCACACATTTTTCCTTTTCCTTCCTTTTCGGTTCAAAGTTCCCGCCGGTATCCCTCGGCGTCGGTGGTGATTTGCGGTTTTCTTCATCGTCGTCTTCTTTTATTTTTCCTATGCTTCTCAACCCTTGGGGGTTATCGTATCTACTTGATCTATCAAGGTCCCAACGGGTGTGTTTCTCTCCTGCTCCCGCCACCGTTGCGTGTTCTGACTTGCGCGGAACAGTCAAATGCGGCACTTGGAACGGTCAAATGGCGCTCTGTGCGTCAAATGGGACAACCCTGAAGGCCACCATCCTCGCAGTGCTAAACTGCAGCTAAAGACGTGATTCGCGAACAACTCAAAAAGGTTTAAATTAACTTATGCGTTTCAGAATACTCAGAGAAACCAGCGGAATCACGTACGCGATTCGAGTCGGGAGTTTAGTTTCCCGATCTCCCACGCCGCCGCCGTGCCTTACGGTACCCCACAGACGTGGCGCACAGGTTTTCTTTCGCTTTCCGTGTGTCATTTCGGAATATCAATTTTCCGTCCGGTATTCGAACCCGTGGCGGCGAGCGGAACGGAGTCACGCAGCGCGGCGCTGAAAGACGGCGGCACCGGACAGGACGACGAGAAGGCATGTGCCAACAAAAGCGACACACACACACACACACACACACACACACAACACAGCCTGTGCAGGTCGCCGCCAAGTGGCACCAGGTGTCGCTAGCATCGCTCACCTGGATGCCCCACAGCAGGGGTTGGACACCGACACAAACACGAGCCCGCCCCGCCGGCCGATGTGGTTTTTGTCAACAAAACAGCCTCGTACTAACAACTACTACTGCATATTTTGCACCCCCCGCGCGCGCGCGCGCTGCATTCAAAATTTGGCCTTTTTGAATTTGCCGCCAACAAAAAAAAGATGAAAAAAAACGAGCGGATGGCTTTGTGAGCGTGTCGTCTTGTGAATCGGGTGTGCCGGATGTGAAATCGTCCTCTGTGTGAATATACTGGACGAAGCGTCGGACGGGGAGGAAGGGCAGTCAAACGCGGCCTTGGCAGCCATTTTGTCGCCCGCGGACGTTTTTGGCAGCACCGTTGGCAGCGCTGGCAGCGAGCGGTTGGCAGGCCTGAGGGGTGTGTTTTATGGAGCCCGAGCCGCACGGCCCCGGGCTGCCCCGGGCAGGGCGCGCGATATATCCCATTGTTTTCCCGCGCATCGACTTCCACGAAACGTTATTCGAGTTATGCTTTCCGCTTGCGGCCGAAAAGCCCTATACTGGGTGCGAGAGAGAGAGAGACGCGGGGCAGCCCCATTTGACCGCACGGCAGTGCGACAGAGACGCCTGACCGGGCATCCCTCTTGCTCTGACTACCGCGGCGGTCAAACGCAGCTCCTTGTCTCTCTCTCTCGCACTCGGCTCTGCAGGGCCGTGGGCGTTATTGCAACGCCAACAACAATAGCGGTAGTAATGACAACTGCAGGAAGAAATCTGTGCTGTTCTGGAAATGAGCACGACTTTTGGGGGAAAGCGCAAGCGGGCCTCCGCAGCAGCAAGGAGAGGTGATTTTTATGATGGCGGATGACAAATGTCGCAGACCCTCGCTGCGAAATGGAAGGAGGCCGGGCTGCCCTCTGATGTGCTCGACCGCCACCGCCCTCCAGGACATCAACAGCATCAGCAGCAGCACGGTGGGGCTCCAGATGTGCTCCGCCAGATAGTGTCCCGCTCCAGATGAACCTACTGCACTGTACTTCACCGAGGTTGATAAGAGTTTAGAATGGGTGGGTAGAAGCACCAAGTCATAAGAAATATTGTGTATATTCCTTCTCCGTGAAATGTTTATGTTTTCTTCGTCTTGTTTTCCCCCTTTCTTTTCGAACGGCAAGAGACACGAGCGGTAGTTCCGGTCATTCCCAAGCAGAGACCGCTGCGGTCGCGGCGAGCAGAAACGAAAGCTTTTTATAATGGGACAGAGTTGTGCGCGCCATTTTGGATGTCATGTTGGGCCTCAATTTGAGTCCTAATGGCTTATTATAAGGCAGTTGGCCGGGAGGCTGGCAGGCTAGCCGGGCCAGTTGGCGGCGCTCGGAGCTGGGGCCCGGGCAGCGTTCGGCCCCGCCACCGGGGGACCAAGGGGGGCTCCATTTCGGTATCAGAAACCGGAAGCGATTACGCAGGGGATGAGACAAGACTCTGCCCTGCCAGGAAAAATACAAGAAACGAAAAAATAACAGGGAAAAAAACACAAGATCCCGCCGAGTGGTTGAGTTGACCAACTGTTGGGCTGGTGAATATCCCTTGCAGTTTCCTTGCCGTGCAGAACGGCCGTGGTGATGTACAGAACGCGCAAGAAAATGGCCGGAAGAGGGACAGTACGAGGGTTGAGTAGCGGAGTGAGGAGGAAGAAAGACGTTAATTGTGTACTAAATGCAAGGATCCTCTCTCACTCACCTCAACACGAAAATAACACACGAAAGTATCTGACATTGCGTGACAGGACAGACATGCGTGAAGAGTCTATGCACATGTGTGCGTGTGTGTGTGTGTGTCAGCGTGCGTGCATGTGTGCGTGTGATTATGAATCTGGCGTCTTTATTTTAATTCACAGTTCTCGCGGAGGAAACCTGTGATTATCCACTTAATTGATCCACAATCTCATTTGCTACGCAAAACGCCATTATTAAAGACAGGAAGTGGGCGAAATCCGCCCGCTTTGTTGGCAGATGTGACACGGTTCTGGGGAAGCACGAGAGGAGGGGGAGGGGGATTGCGCTACAGCGGATCATATGCCAACGACTTAGCGTTTTATTCTTCAGATGAAATGAAATGTGAACGTGTTTTAATTTTGTCACAAGCCTTGTTTGTATTTTCTTTGAGCTTACGGCCATGTTTCCAGGCAATCCAAGGGTATGTGTCCCGGTGATAAATAATTTCTCTTCGTGTCCATCACTCTGATGCTCTCTCTCTCTCTCTCTCTCTCTCTCTCTCTCTCTCTCTCTCTCTCTCTCTCTCTCGTCGTGACTGCGGGAGGTGGCCTCAAACCCCTTCTTTCCTTTATACCTCTCCTTTCTCATTCCCCCCTTTCCCCCTCCCATCTCGCGCGCACACCTACATTCACACACACTCACACACACACTCACACGCTACCGCACACGGGTTCCACGCCGGTGGAGCTGTCACGATTTGATTGCTAAACAACCTTTCGGGTGTAAATTAAGACCAACTTCTCCATATTGTGGCGCGGGCCGGGCTTCTATGGCGTGTCTCAAAATTACACTTTTATGATGCAAATTAGGCGGCGGTGAGTAATTCCACTATTAGGGCGGCCGTCGCGCGCTACGCCTTGTCGCGTGACGCGTTAGGAAACGCACGCGCGCGCTAACTAGAGAGCGCTACCCGCCAAAATTTGAATTTTTTATTTAACGAAGAAGTTTACAGAAAACTCTCTTTGATTTTCGTCGTCCCGGGTGGAACACGCGCGCCGCTGGGACCGCGGTCGGGAGGTCTGCGGACGTTTTCAGAATGGCAGCAGAGGGTGGCACCCGATTAGAAAACCACGCAGTTTGCGTTTCATTTCCGAAGCAGACGACGCGAACGCACCGATCGACCCGCAATTAACGTCTTCATATAAATTACAGCCGTGTCAGGAATAAAGTTATTTGTGTGCTTTCCGAGCGGCGCAGCGGCGGTGGTGGCAGCTGCAGCAGCAACCATGCCGCATGCAGGGGGGTCGTAGGGGGGCGGGGCCAGGCGGAGCCAGCAGGGGGAGGAGGGGACGTAGCCCTCGGGGCCCGCGGCCGACTTGCTTTTCTTGTTCCATTTTTATCTTGATTTCTTTTTTTTTTACTTCTTCTCTTTTCTCCCCCCTTTGATTGGTGGACGTGGAATATAGTGTAATAAGCTTATCTAGCCCTTAGGGTAGCAGCGGCGGCGGCGGCAGTCAGGGAACAACAACAACAGCTAAGGACGCCCGGTGCTCTTGTTGTTGTTTGCCGCTGAAGGTAACCGGGGCGTTATTCACAGCACATGGAGGGAGGTTTCCCGATGATAATGTCAAAGCTGATCCCGTCGATCACAAAAGGGACGCCTTTATCAGTCATCCGCGTGCACAAAACACGTAACAGAAGAGGCCTTATTCGCAGGCGCTGGTCATCCGCTTGCACAATACACGTAGCAGAAGAGGCCTTATTCGCAGGCGGCGGTCGAGGCGGACGCGGCGACGGCGTGCGTGCGGCCTCGTGGGGCGTCCAACTGCCAGGAATCACGACGCTCCCTCACAGAGCTCGACTTTTTAATTTCCTTGTTTATATTAACGGCAGGGGCGTGGTGGTGGCGGGCCCGCGCGGCGCCGCGATCCCTGTTGCGTTACTAGAGTCCATCCAGCAGCGGCGTTGCTTTGTTTTGTTTATCCCCCCCCCCCCCCCCCCCCGCTGCAATATCGCATGATGCGTGCGTATACATTTATATATATATATCAACAATGTCCTGAATATTTTCAGGAGGGCAAGGGCGAGGCGGGTGGCTCCGAAAATGGGTTCTGTTCAGAGAAGAAAACCGCCCTGGTACGAAAAATGTTACTCTCTTCCAGTTCGTTTTTTCCTCGGTAAAATAATCATCATCATTATCCTTCTGGGCGCAAGATACTTTTGCAACAATGTACCAACTTACATTGGACGGAGTAATTCGTCTCCCGCTGTCATACTCCCCCCCAGGGAGAGGGAGTGAGAGGGAGGGGGCGGCCGGCGGCGTGGGGTGGGAGTGCGAGTGAGAGGGGGGGCACACAGGCGCCACGCCGCCGGCCCGCTCGCTGCTGATTGACCTGTTTGGCTAATGAGCCTGCTCGTCTCAGGAACGACGCAGCTGCGGACGCCAGCACCGTCAGATGGGGCGGCAGCGCGGCTCGCGGGCTGTGTGTGTGTGTGTGTGCGTGAGTGTGTGTGCGTGTGTGTACGTGTGCCCGCAGCGGCAACGCAGCAGACGACGCCCCCCCCCCCCCTCTCCACCATCTCCTCTCCGATCGACCCCTTTATAATGGATTCCTTCCCAGAACCAACGAGTGAGAGAGTGAAAAAAACTCAATTTCCTGTCAGCCGTGCGCAAGTCCTCATTTCCAGCTCGGGAGGCGCGGCGGCGCGGCGGCGGCGTTTTTTTATATTTTCCCTTCGACGACAGCTAATAGGTGAACAACAACAGCGCCGCCGCCGCCGCGAAAAGGGAGGCGACGGCTGCGTTCCTGGAATTTCGTTCCTTACCCGCCAACAGACGCTGCGCAAAACGGACGCGGGACTCGCCCAATCTGCAGGCAACCACCGAATTTCAAATTCCATTTTCAATCATTTTCTTTTTAAAAAAATATTCAATCTCTTTATTAATTCATTCAATTCTTTTTTTTTCTCGTGTTTTTCTCCTCGATGAATCGATTACTCATACTTCATTGATGTACTGGGCTTTCGGAAGCTCACCACATTTGATTGATTCATTTATGCATTCATCGACTCGACCACGTCCGCTCATCTTTGTATCACAGTCGACTTGTCGTCTGGTGTGACGCTCGAGATTTCAGCAACAGTTCTGCGCGCGGTGCTCTGATACAGTCGTCCGGACGACATGACTCGGGCACGCATCGCTCGTTCTCTCTCTCTCTCTCTCTCGCACAGCCTCCCCGTCTCTGTCGCACCTGCCGTCAGTGCGCGACACGTAAAAACCACCGCGACGGCTGCGTCCGGGGGAGTTGTATTTGTCGGCGTGGATACACACGACGTCGTCCGGGGCACGCGGTGGTGCGGCTTCTTCGTTCCGAAACGCTCCCCTCGGCCGTCTCTCTCGCACTCCCATTACACGTGCCGTGAAGGTGTGACGAGAGAGAGAGAGAGAGAGAGAGAGAGAGAGAGAGAGCAGTCCGGCGGCGTTACGTTATGTGGACGAGCCCTTTGGCAGCGCCGTAGCTTCAGCTTCCATCCGCTGGAGGGCAGCACCGGCCAGTAACCCCCCTCCCTCCCCCCTCCCCTCCTCTCCCTGTAGACCCCTTCCCCTTTCATACCTGCCTATCAAGATGACTTCTTCGCGGATTGATACATTAATGCCGGCGGTATGGTGATTACATGTTCCACAAAGCCTGCCGCGGCTGGGAGCACGCAACAGCAGACTGTAGAAGACGAGTCTGGTCTATATCGTAGAGCTCTAGCAAACGCCACCATGTCACTCTTTTCAAAAATAAAATAAAATTTACTAACATATTAGTTAAGTCCATATAACTAAGAAAGTGCACATGTAAAAACGACTAAGGCGACTCTCATTTTGACAACCAAGGAAATCAACAAAATGCTCGTCATTTTTATTTTACTTTTCTAACAGCGAACGACGAACTACAACAGCACAAAATCGCAAAAAAAAAAACCGTTCACTACTCTCAAGAACTCGCAGTGAATTTGTAATGTTCGACGCTTTCGATTAGGTTTCTACCTTCCAAAAAAAAATTAATTCGTAAATGCAAGAGAATTATGTGAGCAGACTGCTCAGACTGTGAGCGATATCTCGAAATTCTCTCGATTTTTTACGAACCATGACAAAGGGAGAGGTGGTAGTATGTAGTAGTAGGGGTTAGACTGTAGGGGGCTGGGCTGAAGTACATGAAAACACGCAAACGTGAAAAAGGAGACATGTATATATATATATATATATATAGAGAGAGAGAGAGAGAGAGACCGTGACCAGCGGCGAGTGATACGTACGTACCGGTGCAGCTGCAGGCATATACAGATATTCTACGGCGAACGCACGTTGGGGAGAGATGATTAATACCTGAGCTGTCAAAAGGGACCGGGTTGGGCTGGGCCGGGCTGGGCCGGGCGGCGAGGGGTCCGCCCGCAGGGCCCGCCCGCCAATGGCCGCCGCAGCCGGGAGGGAGGGAGGGAGGGAGAGAGAGGGAGATAGAGAGAGAGAGAAAGAGGATACCCGCCTCCGGGACCGGTCCAGGCTCTGGGCTCTCCGTGCTGGTCCTCCGGCGGGGCTGGGTCCAAGCAGCTAATAATATTATTATTCAAGTCAGTGAAAACCAAGCCCAATTATGCGTCCAGGTCGGAGCCCGGACCTGGCCGGGTCAGATGAACCGATCCTTTCCTTATATTCGCCCGCACACACACGCACACACACACACACACGTCCGCACACATATATGCATACAGGTAGTATAGTAGCACATTTCTCACGTGAAGCATATTTGGCCCTGCTTCGCAGAAGCAGATCCGAACGCGGGGGGGGGGGGGGGGGAGGAGGGGGGAGAGGATATTGAAACAGGCATATAAAAATACCGAGGGGAGAGGGGCGGGGCGAATTTCGATCTTTTTGTGACAATCCGAAACCTGGACGTAAAAATCTGGAAGGAATCCATGGAAGGCGGTTCTGGAAGGACAACGGTCGGACTACACGAAGGTCCACCGTCCAACTCGTCTGGAAATCAACGCGAAAGGATCGAAATAAAGTGAAACTACAGTTTACGCTGTTGTGCCCAAACTGTAGTTCCATGACCCGAAGGGCGGAAAACTAGTGTTGTCCCAATCACCTCGTAATTTTTCACGAGTCAAACTACGGTTTTCTGTTTTTTAAAAAAACTACAGTTCATCTGTAGCTCCTCGGTGTAGTCCACGCTGTAGTTCTGTTCTCCTCCTCCCTCCCGGCTGGCCGAGCGCACAATTATGACGAAGAGGCGCTCGACAAGACAACCCTCCCCAAAAAAAAGGAAACGAAAACACCACAAAGACTGCGACGGCGACGACCAACCCCGTCCGGAGCAAGCCATTATCCAATTACACTCTCAAAATAAGTCGTTTGCCATTGTTTCTGGGCGGTGTGGTGTCCGCCTGCCGATGATGACGGCCGGGGCCGCCGCCGGCTCCCGCACGCTCCCGCAGTGCCCCCGCACCGCCCGGCCACGGCGATGGCGCTCGCCGGGGCAGAAGCAGCAGCAACGGCCCCTCACACAGCGTGTGTTGCTCCCGGCCACCCGAAATTTTAGCATTTATTTATGTGTGTTTTGTGTGATTTAATTTCCGTTGGCCGTCTGGCGTCGTGTTTGGTTTTTTTTTAGCGTGTTTAAGGTTGGCAGCACGAAATGGAACCACTTTTTTTTTTACCCTCGGAAGGATGTTTACGCTGCGAAACTACAATCTGCACTGTAGTTAATACGGAGAACTATAGTTCGTCCAGAATTATCCGGTGTTTCTTTTCGCGAGGCGGACTGCAGTCTACACACGGTACTGTAGACTCGTGGTTCTGCCCTCACCGCTCTTGCGGGTCTTGCAGGTGCGCATCGCATCGCCACGGCAGCGCCGCCGCCATGGCGCCAGGCGCAGGGGAGGCCCTACATTAAATGTACATCAGCAGGAGCGGAAGGGCGTCACACCGGTAATCACACACAACACACCACGGCCTGCTGGAAACAAAACGCGCCGTGTGTTTGTTGGCTGCGGGGTCATTTTCCAAACCAGGCCAGAGGCGCGCTTATAGGGCGGCGCGGGAAATGATGGTATTTTTTTAAAAAGAAAATAAGACGAAAAAAAAAACAAAGGAACGGCGCGAGGTTCCCTGGGATTGCGGTGACAGAGGTGTGTGCCACACGCAGAGCAGTGTGCTCGCTTTGATGACACGGTGCAAACACCGCGCTCCGTGTAACTTACAGGGTGCGTCACTCACACGGCCGGGGTTGTCGTAATGAACACGTCAGGCAACAAGAAGAAGAAGAGGAGGAGGAGGAAGATGCTTTGCTTGAAAAAAAATTATAACTCTCTTATCATTTTGTCTGAATTTCCTTCTCGTCTCCGTAGAAAATAAAAACGAAGAAAAAAACATTTCGTTTCAAAAATTGCAGTAAGTTTCGGGTGGAAAACGATTTTTTTAAATAAAAACTATTGCACTATTTTTTTCAGTGTTGATAATGCAGGCGAGCGACGGTGGACGATAACTCACCTTCTCCCGCTGCTTTTGCACTTCCCTTCTCCGTCTCATATCTTGCCTTATCACTCCCTCCCGCGGGTCGCGCCGCCGCCGCCACGCCAGCTTTTCAAAATGCCCACCCACCCACTCCGAGTCGTTTATCTCCATGGATGCTCCATCACAGGGCAGAGAGAGAGAGAGAGAGAGAGAGAGGCGGAGAGAGGGAGAGAGAAAGAGAGAGAGAGAGAGATGGGGAGAGGAGGCGCCTGGGTGAGAAGCACATTTTCGGGCCGCAGATGTTGGCACCCATGGATTGGACGGGCCCCGCCCGAGCACTCCGAGTGAATGATGTGTCAGTTGGTCAGCATGCAAAATCACCGCACTTATGTGCTGCTGACACGGCGGCGGCGCGGCGCGCGGGTGCGGAGATGCGCTCTCTCCCTCTCACTCTCCCTCTCTCTCCCTCTGTCTCTCTCTCTCTCTCTCTCTCTCTCTCTCTCTCTCTCTCTCCCTGGAAAGGTCCCGCCCCCCGCCGCCATTCGGTCGCCCGTGTTGGCAGGCCTCTCCTTATCGACTGGACAGGGATGACCACTCAGCCCGCGCGAAGCCGGGCCTGCCAACATCCGCGCGCATACTAAACGGTATACAACATTCAAAAACAAAAAAAAACAAAAGAAGGCTACAACAGCTTTCCCTTCTTTATTTACGGAAAACAACGGCAGACGGCGTCATGATCAACTCTGCGGCGACGATACCCCCCGATGCTGTACGGGAATTTGGCGATGAGAAAAAGTGCAGGCAGGCGATGTGCAGATACATCTACAGCTATCACGTGTGGTGCTGTGATATTGTCACTATAGCCTCCACATTTGTTTTTATTTATTTTTTTGCTCTCTCTCTCTCTCTCTCTCTCTCTCTCTCTCTCTCTCTCACCCTGAGCAGATGGCGCCTAGCCGCAATTTACACAAGGAGTATATACACATATATATATATATATATAGAGAGAGAGAGAGAGGGGGAGTGGGAGGAGCAGCAGACGTGCACCCCCAACGATGTGATAAGAGGGCCCCGTGATAAGAGCCATGTGGTCACCGCTACGGCAATATGGAAGCAATATACACGGCCGTGAATGGACCGTAACCGCATCCCCCTCCCATCTTATTGTTCTTTTTCAATTTCCCTCTGTTTTTTGTTTCTTTTTTCTTTTCTTTGATTTTGGTGAACAGATGGTAAAGTTGTTGTTCGTTTTGAATTTTCAACTCGGGCTTTGAATTTATAATTGCCGTTAGAATTTATTTGAGGATAAGCGGTTTTTTTTTTTAATTCTTGCCGCGAGACGGAACGATTTACAAAATCCAGCTAGACAGCAGTTTTCTTTCTTCCTTGTTTTTTTTTATAATTTTTTGGAAGTAGTACTGGGCGTATTGTCACTGATAGGGTCTCATCCGATGATAACAGAGTAGCGACCTAATCACTTATCTGCTCGACAGACTCCATGCGGAGGCCACACCGCCACCCCCGCGGGACCACACCTCCCCCTCCGCGACCACACCCCTCACCGCAACACACACACACACGCAACAAAACGGTGCAGTCGTGCTGTCTCTGTCGCACACGGCCATTCGCAACCGAGCCGCGTAATGAAGGAGACAGAGATAGATAAAACGCACGCGTGCGAGCGAAGAGGCTTTCCTGTTCCGCGGGCCTCCGAGAGCGAGAAGAGAGAGACAGACAGACTGAGAGAGGCGTAGGGGGAACAAAGAGAGACGGCAGATGCGGCAGATGCGGCAGATTGCCCGGCGACACACCGCGGCGCCCTCTGGCGGCCCTACGAGGCGCTACGAGCCCGCAGAATATTGCCACAAAAACGCCGGCCGCGCGCGGGGGCCGCGGGGGGGCAGCGGGGGCCGCCGAGGGGAAAACTATAAAAGTGGAACCAACCGGCGTGGGGCGGGGCGCGAAGCATCCGCAGCAGGAGGATGTGATGGCGGCGGCGGCAGCAGCAGAGTGCGGAGGGGCTCGAACCTCATCGTCACCTTCATGTGTGTGCGTGTGCGTGTGCGTGCGTGAGTGCGCGTGCGTGCGGGCCAGTACTGTACTACCGTACTTCCAAAAAAAAAATTACAACACAATTTCTTCTCAAAAAAAAATTGGTCTCTCATTTCTTAGTGTGATCCTGGTCAGAATAGTTTACAAGACGCCTCTCTCTCTCTCTCTCTCTCTCTCTCTCTCTCTCTCTCTCTCTCTCTCTCTCTCTCTCTCTCTCTCTCTCTCTCTCTCTCTCTCTCTCTCTCTCTCTCTCTCTCTCTCTCCTCTCCCTCTCCCGTCGTTTTCTCCTGCCGATTCGACTCGACAGTACCTGCCCTGCCCTGACCGCTCGGACGCCCACATCAAATTGATTCAGAATCGACTTTCGTCGCCGTCGCCGCCGCCGCCGCCGCCACTCGCGACAGGCCGATCTCGAGGCGATCTGCGAGCGGACCGCACGCGACGCGGCAGTCTAGCCAACATACCGCGTCGCACAGCGGTGTGCACGGCAGGTGACTCGGGGCACGACAAATGTCGGCGTCCACGCCGCCTGCAGTTGCCGGCGTCGGCGGCGGCGGCGGCAAAATTCAAAGGAGGCGGCGGGTCCTTTTGTCTCGGCAGCGCCTTTTGTATGCGCGTGCCCGCAGTCACAGCCTTGTAACTGCGGCGCGGGGGGGCCGTGCCGGGCGTGCCGGCCGTGCAGTTACGTGGCCGGCCCTAGAGGGCGGTGACCATGACCACCACGGCCCGCCACGGCCACGCGACGAGGGGGGCGTGCACGCCAGCGCCGTTCAAAAATCCTTTACGTCGGCGTCGCAGGCACGCGCGCTGCGGCACACGGCACACGGCACGGAGGCGTGGAGTCTCGCCGGCGAGCGTTGGGCCCCTCCGCGCATAAGCAGCGGCAGGCAACACGGCCAGGGTTCGACTGTTCGAAAGCGCGTTGCATCCTGTAACATTTTCCCCCCAGTTTCCCCTGCCGCCTTTTTTTTCCCTGAAGGGCAGTGAACACGACGGACATGATGCTCTGCCCTCGTCGCACCTTATGGCACGTTGCGGGAGTGGGAGAGAGACGCGGGTAGTATAGCGCGCGCTCGCTTCAAGGCGCGGCTCTCACGCCGCCGCCGTCCCGCAGCAGTTCGGACGCGTCAAACAGCTCAATCCGCCGGGGCGGCGGCGGCGGCGGCGGCCGTCGCTGCCGCGGGGTTGACGCCGTTTCGAAATCCGTGCCTCACGCACGGCGGCCATGTCGGCGCACCGGAGCCGCCGGAGCCGGCCGACGGCGGCCTACCGGGTCCTCCAGGTCCTCCGGGTCCTCGCCATACTGCTGCCATGCTGCTCTCCCCTCCCCCTCCCCTGCTGCTGCCGCTCTTCCCGGCTTCCGCCCGGCGCCGCCAGGCCGCGCCACCGCTCGCCGCAGCGGCTGCCCCGCGCTACCCCGCGTAGTCCGGCCGCCGGGTCGCGGCGCGGCTGTACGACGAGGGGTATTGACGGCGCGGGGTGGCCGCGGCAGCCACGGCCCCCGGCTCGCAGGCAACCCATCGACCAGCGGAGTCGGGTGGGCTGCCGGGCCCGCGGGCGCCCCGCAGTCTAGTGTCTGTCGACAGTGCACAGCAAAAATAAAAGAAATAAAACCTGAATGTCAATGCGGACACTACTTCGATTCGACCGAGACGTACTCAAATCAGTACAGACGTCTAAAGCTTTTTAGGGGGGGGGGGAATCCAGAAAACTAGGGGTAGGGGGCGGAATTCGAAGAATTCAAAACAAATTTGAAAACAAGAGGGATTCAGATGTGAAAAAAAAATATAAAAACAGATGAACTGCGGTTGTCACCATGATAATGGTTCTGAGGCACTGCTGCCGCACGGCCACGGCGGCTGCTTCGAGTCCTCCAGGTGCGAACGGCACCGCCGCGCCGCGCCATGACTTAACGAAAAGGCGGAGGGAAGAGGTGAAGGAACTTGGTGGCGCCAAAAGTCGTGCGATGTGCTCTCCGATCTGATGGCATCGGAGGTTAGGAGGGGGGGCGGGAGCGGGACTTTAAGCAGACATCGGCAGCAGACAAAAAAACTTCGCCCACACCGCGAGTGTCGATCCCGCGGTGAACGGCCCATCCGTCTGCGTGTCTGTCTGTCTGCCTGCCCCCCCCCCCCCTCCTCCTCCTCCTCCTCCTCCTCTCTCTATCTGTATATCACCCTTTCTCTCTCTCTCTCGGCGTTCTGGTCCGTTACCCCCCGCAGTCCTCCATGCAGATCCCTTGCCACTGCACTCGGAGGTGCCGCTGCTGCTGCGGCTGCGGCAGCGGCAGCGGCCTCTAACTGGGCCGTCGGGGTTCGACTCCCGTCCGCGGCGGCCGCCGGCTTTTCTGCGAGACGGGGGGCTGGAGGTGTGCGGGGGTTGAGGAGGGTGGGGGGGGGGGACGAGCCGGACGCGATGCGACGAGGAGAGATAGGGGGGCCCCGGCCGGCCGAGCGAGCAGCTGAGCGCGGGGCCGCGGGGGCCGCGGGGCGGTGCGGGAGTACCGTTGCGGCGACAAGGTACCGGCACGGTCCGCGGCCGCGGCCACAGCCACGGGCGTAGCGCCAAACTGCCTCAGTGCCTTGTTGTCGACGGGTCGGGCGCACCGTGCCGAGGTGGCCGTCAGCGCGCGAGCACCCGGTGCAGCTGGCCTCGCCGCCGTCGTCATCCTGGCCGCCATGAAGCCCCGCCACGTCCGCCGCCTGGTGGTGGCGCTGGCGGCGGCCGGCGCGCTGCTGCTCGTCGCCTCCCTCGTCCTGGGCGTGCTGGACGACGGCCTCCTGCGGGGCGGCAAGGGCAGCGACGGCGTCGGCGTGGACGGCGAGGCCGCCGCCGCCGCCGCGTCGTCAGCGCGGTCCGAGGACGACGGCGGCTTCCACCGCTTCCAGGACGAGCTGGTGCGCCGCAAGGCGGAGGAGGAGCGGCGGCAGAGCCAGGACGCCGCCGAGGACGTGATCAGGGTCTCGGAGCAGGAGGCGGCCGGCTTCATCGTGAGTACGGGGTGCTTGTCGTGCAGCAGCGCGTCACGGCTCGGCCCCTGACGGCGGCGTCACGTCCCGTGTCCCGTGTCCGCAGCGCGCGGCCAGCCGCTGGAACGAGCACCGGCTGCAGCGCGTGCAGGAGGTGTGCGCGCGCCACAACCTGGGCCTCTACCGCTCGTCCGCCGCCGCGCCCGACTACAAGCTGCCGCCCACGCCGCAGTACGCCGTCTTCTACTACGACAGGTACCGTCCGAGCGAAAAGTAAAAATAAACGTGGTGCGGTACCAGATTCCTCGCTGGTCGAGCACGGAGCGTCGACGAACAGACAGGGGGAAGTCCGGAAAGCTGCGGAACGCTTTCAGGGTCAAGGAAGAATTTTTTTCATAGCAGTAATTTCATTGTTAAAATGAAAAATTTTGAAAAATCGATTCTTTGACGTAATTTTTTTTTTGTCTCGCTAGGCCACACAAGATGGCGTGGTGCCCGCTGTACAAGGCCGGCTCCACGTCCTGGCTGTACAACCTCTGCCTGCTGGGCGGCTACTCTGAGCGGGAGCTGCGCGACACCCGGGACCAGCTCAGCACGCTGGCCAGGAAGGCGTACCCGGAGCTTGAGTACCCGGAGGCCGAGGAGGTGAGGGGGGCCGGCCCGAGCCGAGCCAGGAAGAGTCCGCCGTTGCGGGGGTGGCTGGCCGGCCAGTGTCAACGGGTGGCCGGCAACCCCTAAGGTGGTACTGATCCCGTGTCGCGCGGGGTAGCTCCGACCCGGAGACGGGGGAGGTGGCCGGGGGCCGGGGGCGGCCGCCAGCCTCTCGCAGACGGGGTCATCGGCGACGGCGTAGGGGCGGCGGTCGCCCGGGACAGGCAGGACGGCGCGGGCCTCTTGTTGGCGGCGGGGCGCGGCGGAGCCCTCGAGCGCTGCCCGAGGGGTAGGCGCGACGCCTGTACTTGTAAACGCTGGTATTTCTAGTAGACCGCGTCATTTCCAATGATCCGCGGGTGCCGGCCGAAAGTACAAAGTACAAGGAACCTTTCTAGATCACTCGTTATTCGAAAAGAGGACGATGTCTTACGACGGGGCACTAAAACACCACCCGCGGTCGCTCGGCCGCCCGCCCCGCCGCTGCGTTTTTCCACTATTTTGGGGTTATGGAGCGGCCAGACACCCTACATGTGAGTGCGCCGATTTTCCGCCACAAAATTCTACGCCGAATGGCAGAGGTGTAGCATGATGAGAAAACTTACCGCCGGCCGCCGGAGAGAATTCCGCCTTGAATGCACTTGAGGGAAGTTGGCGTCCAGTTGCACTATCTTCATTATCCAAGAGGTATCACTTATCACTTATCGAAGGTAAATATATCAGCTATTCCACGAAACATTCACTGCGGAAACTAATTCTAACCTTGGTTTTGAAATAAGTCAAAGGATACCGAAAATATACGAGCATTGCCGCGACGTACACAACGGAGCCGGATCGCGCGCGCTAGAGTTCAAACGGTTTGCCGTTACGAGCCGGCCAACGGTGATCGGGCATCCGTTCTTCTGCTTGTAACGTCAACACAGTTTAAACTCGGATCCGGCCGCCTCGGTGCTATTCGAAATTACGAAGGAATTACTGAGTGTTCTGAAGTTGATCTGAACTTCGTAAACCATCCTATGTCAAGAGAAATGATTTAGAGTTGTGTGGAAAGACAAGCCCGAGTGGATAGACGCCGTATTGTTCTTGCATTTGCATTGACGAAATCCAGATGTTATGTGGGACGTGGGATCAAGGTGGATTTAGTGTCGCATGACGCTGATGCCGTACGCCACCCGGACTCTTTTCGTATTACGAAGCATTCCTTCGTATTACGAAGCATTGCCCCGTATTACGAAGCATTCCTTCGTAGCCTACGAAGGATACTACGAAGACTTCATTTCCTTCGTGGACATTTTACTGTGTCCTCAGCTTCCGGTTCCGGTTGCAGGCGCTGCGCGGCTCCCGGAAGCTGCTGGTGGTGCGGCACCCGCTGGCGCGTCTGCTCTCCGCCTACCGCGACAAGCTGGAGAACCGGGTGGCGGGCGCGGAGCACGGCACGGCGCACTTCTACCGCAAGTACGGCCGCCGGATCGTGGACAAGTACCGGGCCGGCGGCGCCGCCGTGCCCACCAGCCGGGTGGTGCGGCCGGACCAGGTCGTCCGGGACCCCGGGCAGCAGCCGCCCGCCGACGACGAGCCCACGTTCAAGGAGTTCGTCCAGTGAGTGCGCGCCGGTGACGGTCTTGGCCTCCTGCAGGCTCGCGGCTGACGGGCCGTGTTCTCCCTGCGCAGGTACCTCATCGACGTGGACCTGGCCAGCTACGCGGACGACCACTGGATCCCGTACTACTTGTTCTGCACGCCGTGCCTGCTCAACTATGACATCATCGCCAAGGTGGAGACGTACCTGGAGGACCAGGTCTACATGATCGGCGCGCTGGGCCTCCAGGACTCGATCCGGCCCCGGTGGCGGCACCGCACCGCCACCGACGGCGACCTGGAGGGGCTGCCGACGACGTCCTCGCGGCACGTGACCGCCGCCGCCAGGCGCTACTTCTCGCAGCTCACCGAGGCCGAGCTCCGGGCGCTCTACCAGAAGTACAAGCTCGACTTCGAGCTCTTCGACTACGCCGTGGAGGACTACCTGCCCTACGTGTCGCCGAAGTGAACGCGATGTGGATGTGAATGTGATCAGACCGCTCTGGGGCGAGAAAGGACTTGGTTCAGAGCGGTTCTCTAGGGTATAAGCTCGTGTTCATGGACTGTCCGCCAAGATCTCCTTCGTCTTTGTGATACTTACTGTTGGATATTTATTTTTATTTCTATTAAGACTCGAATAAATATTTCATATATATATATATATATTTATATTTATTATATTATTATATTCTTGAAGCTAGCGATAACGCTGATTTCCAATTCTTTGGGGGGGAATTCCTCGGTATTCTTGACCTAATCAAGCCTGTCACTATTCGCAATACTTCCGGTTCGAGTCGAGCCCTCTCTCGATCCCTCATTCGAGTTCAATGTAGTATAAAAATGGCGAACCACTACGAGGTACCCAACTGGTAAGGAATTCGCTTATATTTATTTTCTTTTGAATGTGGTGCCTTCCAATAGGCCCGTCGTATTTTTCTTGGCCTTTTTCCCTTCACACAAAACCCTGAACCCTCAAATTAATCGGGTAGAAACCCGGATAAAGCGATGTGCCGGGGAATGGAAGGTTAGGTTCATAGCAGAAACATTGTTTACATGGGTTGGTCCGTTGTGGGCGGTTCAAGCGAAATTGGAGTGTAAACGAGCAATTTGGCCCAGGAAATTTGTTATAAAGTGGTCCACTTGTGAGAATCACGATCTGATGAGCCCACTGCCAACTGCCTTGGTCATCCAAACTTTTTTCTTCTTTAAGGGGGTAACATTTCAATGAACTGTTCCTTCACAGCCATACAATTCTTATGAAAATCCGCTTTGGGTGTGTTTCCACAGGGCAGGAAAGCCTCCTGTTGGGCTTCACTTGGATGTATTAAAAGTGGACAAGCTAGTCCAGGTATGTGAAAATGTTATGCATCATGTATTCTTGTTCTTTAGCAGCTCAGTTTTCAATGTTTTCAATCTCCTCTGCCTTTGAATTTCAGAAATTAATGATTGATGAGAAGAAATGTTATTTATTTGGAAGAAACCCTCAGATGAATGACTTTGTGATAGATCACCAGTCATGCTCAAGAGTACATTCCGCATTTGTTTACCACAAACACCTGCAGAGGGCCTTTTTGGTCGATCTTGGGAGTAGTAAGTAATGTTGCGACAGCAGTTTTGCATTTGTGCCTTACTTTTGTCTAAAGTTTTTACGTTTCTGTGCACAGCTCATGGTACGTTCATCGGCAACATGCGCATTGAAGCAAATAAACCAACTCAGCTGCCAATCGATAGTGTATTTCATTTCGGGGCTTCAACACGTCGTTACATTCTAAGAGAGAGACCTCAGACTGGAAGTAGACCAATCATGGAGGAGTTAGAGAGATCATCAGAAGATGTGGAAGGAGAAGGGGGTCTCTTGGGCCTTCCTGAAACGGAGACGGAGCTGGATGTGAGTATCTTTATTGTTGATTTTTCCCCCTTGCTTTTCCGGTTCAGTTTTGGACAATTGTTTTATTCATCTACAGAACCTCACAGAGTTTAACACAGCTCACAATCGGCGCATATCTATGCTTGGTATCCAAGATGATGAAATTAGAAATGCAAGCCGCAAAAGGCGCAAGAAGGGCGTTTCATTCAATGAAGATGAAGAGATTATTAATCCTGAAGATGTAGACCCTTCTGTTGGAAGGTTCCGGAACCTTGTACACACCACAGTTGTGCCCACCAAGGTACTTTGAATTTTAACATATTTTCAATGCCCACCCCACCCCCTTGTGTTTTTTTTTTTTTATTGTACATATACATTTTAATTGTTTTCAAATATTTTGCAGCGCTTAAAGACGGGGATGGAAGGACCTCCAAGTATGTCTAATGAGGAGCGCATTCAACTCATGAAACACCTGACACCTTCATCTGTGATGTCTCACCTGTACCGCGATTTACCCCCTGAAACAAATTCATCTGCACACTCTGTCCATCATGCAAGCCATGGCCCACTTCTTTTCTCTTCGGCTATGGCATCAAGACTGGGCCTTCCTTTACCAAACCCAGCTCCTGATGTCGATCTGTCCCATGAGGCAAACGAGTCTAGTGGGTCCGCTGCACTTCACCCAAGTGGTCCTGCTGCTGCTCAGGCTGCGGAAGGTGGAAGTCAAGAACCCAAAAAGAAGAAATATGCAAAGGAAGCTTGGCCGGGCAAAAAGCCAATGCCTGCGTTACTAGTGTGATCTGTATCCTTGTATTTATGTGAGGTACTCCTGGGTGATTCCTTTCAATCTTATGCCAACGAGTGGCAATTCAGATCATCACTTAGATACATAACTGGTCTGTGATTCATCATTCACTCTAAAATTTGATGCATTATTAAAATCCTTAGGAAGTATCATTCTCAGTGGTAATGTCAAGAAATTTTAATGCATCAAACCACTTTGTTCCCTTTTTTTAAAAAAATTTGCAAGCCTGGACCTTGCAGGTGTTTTGTGTATTTTTTTAATATGATGTTGGGCTCATTAGATTCAGAAGACTGTACTTGAACAAGTTCCCTTTAAAGGGTCTGGAGAATGTAAAGGGACCACTGAGCTAACACTAGCATACTTCAATCTTCTAAAGCAAGCTGCACACTCACTTCATTTGAGAAAAAAAATTGTTTATTGATTGACTAGATGTATTTGTGGGCCATCTGGAGCCTTTAAAATCTCTGTAGCCTTCAGTGCTGCTTGTGTGCTTTTTTTCAATCGAATTGTGTCTTTGAGTCGTTGTGCCAGGATACTTGCCTCCAATTCAGAATGTAGAAATGTGAGGATTTATCATGAGTCATCTCCTATCATTTGTTATATGATGCTAGTGTATTGATTGTTGTTCTTATAAATAGTGAGTTATGGATTTTTCTTGTTGCTCTTTAAAAAGGGTTTCTTTTGTTAAATGACAACTTCTGTGTGTTCACTGTGGCGCTTAATTTATCTAGTAAAGGACATGGATTTTTTTCTTGCTGCGCAATTGTCTTGCACATGTTTAGTCTGATACAAAAGGTTACATTTGTTGGAAGTCATTCCTGTGTAAGAGTAAAGATCATTGGGAGTAAGCTGCTTTTAACCAGTGTCCATCCTGAGCATGCAAAATCTGTTTCAGGGTGTCCATATTTGATATGAGTTTGTATAAAGTACAAATAAATTGTCCTATTTCCTGCAACCAGTTCTTTTATCTTTTTTTGACAGTCATAGCTATGTTTTTTCAAATTTTGCCAGTGTGTTGAATCGGGTGGACTGGAAAATGAAAAACACACTGATTACATTTAATAGTTTTTATCTAATAGCACAATCGTGTTGTAATGCTGCAGTTTCTTTTTTTTTTTCTCTCTCTCTCTTTTGGAAGACATCAAACTTAATCTGCAGTTCCAATAATGTTTCAAAATGGAAGACATAAGCCATGATAGTTATATACAGTGATTTGAACACTTTAGATATTATTCAAATTTTAAAATTAATGAACAACCATCAAGAAAGTAGTTCAGCTAATATTTCTCTCAAAGCAAATCCTACAGAACATTTCTCAAACAATATGGTCATCACATGATAATATTTTATCAACAAGTAAGCAGTCTGCTTTCTGGAAGACATGTTTAACCATTGCCGGTACTCATCTATCATTAGGAAGTTACAGTGTAGGCTAAATGCTAGTTCGTTGAACCAGTACTTAAAATTACCCAAAGTATTATTATTGAAGTTGCTTTTATCAATGGAGGAGCTGAATGTGGTCAGCTTTAAAAATAAAGAGATACTATTGCCATACTGTCAGCACTTCATCTTGTAAATTGACTTGTTGGTAGAGAGAACCAAGGCAGATTCGTCTTTTTAAAAGGGTCTTCAAAAAACCATTGGTGTAAAACCTAGGATTTCTATTCCCCAGTTTTATAAGTGGGCTAGCAAACTTATCTACGAGAATGTTTGCATTAAAACAAATGATGACACTGCTCAAGACTGATCAATGATATCCACCTCACAAACCTCTCAGAATTCTTACAATTTTTTTGCTACATTGTGATCTTTGACGCTCTGTCATTATTGCTTTCTCTCATTTGAACTTCTCGATGAAATGATGTGACCTGAAATTCAAATACCTAACATTTAGTCTGAGATAAAAATTTCAGTTCCATAATTTTTTTATTTTTGAATAAGGTTTGTAAAATATATTATCTAAAGAATTGGCATACTGCCTCAAAACCACATAAATTGACTGATAATATCCTCAGTTTAGATTGAAATAGCAACACCAAATAATATTCTGGTATCCCTGAACTACAGGCAATGTTTTATCATTTGCAAACATTCAGTTTGTTTTACAACTATAAAAGACAAAATCACATACAATTTCATTTGGAAGACAAATACTCAGTTACTTTCATTATATAAGTGCACATATTGATATTGTCAGAAAACGAGCACAATAGTAACACACATCTACAAAAACTCTGCTACATTTTAGTATGAGTATATTACATGCAGTTATTTGCATAAAACAATACACTATTTCGCTCAGCAACAATGGCTTTACAGCCTTGGAAGACATTTCAAATAAAGCTTACAAGTATACATGGTATATAGATCCAAAATTATACTCTGTGATAAACTTACAATACACTTAACAAATCATTTCTAACAAAAAGTTATCCATTTGGAAGACATTGGATTATAGTTCTTCAGATCCCACTGTTTACGTACGTAGCATGGCTGTACTCCAAAACAATAGTGAAGATGCTCATAGGAAGACAAGTGTGGGCTGGCTGGGAAAAGACACTTTTTAAAAAGGTGCTTCGGAGACTCAGACTGTTATACAAGTGCTACAAATGTAATTCACTCTTCCAGTAATTATTGTCAATATTATAGTTCTCTAAACTGAGCTGTCTGTAAAAAGAGAACTCACATTGTGTAACATTGAGTAGATCTCAACGCAATTAATATTTTTAGAATAGACATTAAGTTTTTAAAATATTTCAAGGTAACAAACAACCAACAAATATTAACAAATTGGTGGGTTTTCAAAAATCCCTCTTTGCGGTCTCATGTCTCTTGACCTCACGTTGTATTCAAAACAGAAAGCGTTATTTCACCTCCACATTCAAAGCTCTAATTTCTGACGAGCTCAATAAGTTTGTTGGGAACAACTTTACAACTAAAAACCAGACAAAACAAGCATAGCAGCCATAACATAAACTGTGGACTTCCCTCGTGGCAATTCGCTCCAGCATTGACTATCCAAGTTTTATTAATTGACTGTCATCACACAAACCTTCAGGATACAGAGGTTTCTCGCTGAATGCCACTTTCAAACTCACTTGTCTCCCCATAGGCCTGGAAGGGTCACTATACCGTACAGCGAGTCCGGAAGTCCTGGCTGCACAAAACAATACCATTATTCACCAACAAACGCGGTACTAAAACACAAATCTTAAAAAATATATCGTCGCTCGCACTGGCAGCTGCGACTGGGTGGCGGGGTGGGGGTCTGAGGAGGCAGTGGCGCAGTACGTGGGGGGGCGGACGCGCGGCGGGAAACCCGCGGCCCTGCCGGTATTCGAACCCGGGGGATTTCACGACGTCGACTCGAGGCCCGCCCGACGTCCCGCGGGTTCGAGTACCTTGGCCGGGCCGTGGTCTACCGCCAGGAGACCGTCTATACAACACGTAACGCCAGCACCCCGAGAGCCACCCCGTGCTCGAGAGCCTCTCGGCGGGGGCGCTCGAGCGCGGGGTATTTCCCACGATGGACTTGGCAGGCGGTTGCGCGGTGTGCGGGCTCTAGAAGGGCAGGCCGATCTGGAAGGCTTTGATGAGTGCCGAGCCTGAGTCGTAAATGCCGATCACGCCGAACAGGCAGCCCAGGAAGATGATGAAGTAGTCGTACAGGATGGTGTTCTGGTCCAGCGTGTCCCGCTTGAGGTGCAGGTGGAAGTAGCAGGGCCAGATGAAGCTGAGCATGGTGCCCGTGAAGCTGCCGATGAAGCCCATCAGGATGGCGAAGTGCGGTATGAAGATGGCCATGAGCACCGTGAAGACGACCACGCCCACCTTGAAGGCCAGCCCCCACACCTTGAGCTCGCCGTCCAGCGCCCAGATGGTGGGGAACGGGGTGTCCGGGCGGCCCTTGAAGAATATCTTCTCGAGGATGTCGCAGGCGGCGTAGTACGGCAGCGGGTACGACAGCACGGCCTTGAGCACCAGCACGAAGTTGACGAGCCCCTTGAAGCCCGGCGAGTGCAGGTTGTTGGTGATCACCTCCTGCGTGTCGCTCTGGAACGTGAGGAAGCAGACGTAGCCGAAGATGGACTTGAAGGCCGCGGCCGCGATGTGCGACCAGTCCAGCATCCAGTCGAACTTGGACCGGTCCTCCATGCTGCCTTCCAGCGTGGGCAGGAAGATCTGCGAGGTGTAGCTGAAGACGATGACGCCCAGGGAGATGGGGAAGTTCTCCATGTCGATGCCCCACTTGACCTGGCCCCAGCCCCAGTCGCCGATCTCCAGCAGGCAGTAGCCGAGCAGCACCGCGTTGATGAACAGGTGCGACATGGTGCACCAGAAGCTAAGCATGGAGACGTGGTGCAGGGACTTGAGGAAGCCCAGCGGCACCAGCACGATGCCTGCGGGCAGCGCGGACACAAACGTTCACGCTCCGGAAAAACAAAAGATACACGCGCCACGGACACTTTTCATTTAAAGACATGTGTCATTACCGATCATCATCATCCAGGAGCGGGCGTCGATGGCGCCCTCCGGGAAGACGCCGATCATGAGGTCGCCGCAGACCACCACGTACAGGATGCACGTCATGAGCAGCTCGATGATCTGGGCCGCGTTCACCGCCAGCCCGCCCCACTTGGCGCCGAAGCACTCGCGCGCGATCGCCACGTACCTGGGGAGGACGCCGAGCGGGCCGTCAGGCTCTACCTTAGCGCTCATCTCTCTCTGTCTCTCTCTCTCTGTCTCTCTCTCTCTCTCTCGCTCTGTCTCTCTCAGGCCGCGGCAGCGGGGGAGCGCCTGCGGCCGGGAGGGTAGGCCGCCCGCTCGGCTCGCCCGTCCGGCGGCTGCCTACCCCCCCGGCGCCCGCCCCCGCCGCCGCCATGCGGCGCCGTACTCACGAGTCCCGGACGCGGATGCGGCGTCCCGTCGCGACGTCGACCTCGTACAGGCACTCCACCAGGATCTTGCCGGTGTAGCAGCAGATGTGCGCGATGCCCACCATGGCGACGATGGCCCAGTAGCCGCCGCGCAGCACGGCGAACGGCAGCGAGACGATGAACATGCCCTGGAAGAGGACGCGGCCGTCAGTACTCGCTCCGGGGGGTTAGGGGGGGGGGGGGACTGCGTCTACGACGCCGACCTGGATGGCGTTGGTCACGTTCCAGGCCGCCTGCCACTCGTTGATCTTGTGCCGGCGGTCGCCGCCGAACTCGGCGCACCCGCCGTCGTCCGAGCCGTAGTCCATGGACTGCACGCTCAGGCTGGCGCCCTGCTGGTAGCCCTGGCGCGCGTTCTCGGTGAAGCCGTCCTCGGCGTAGCCGCCGGCGCCGTCACCTGCCACAGTTCTGCCGTCGGTGCCCGCGCCGCGCCCGAGACACTCGCAGCGGCGGGTATCTCGAGCTCGGCAGCACCGCGCACCTCGTAAAGAAGGTCCACGAAGACGTCCCCGCGCAGCAAATCACTCGCCCGTTCCGAACTTAAAACACGGCCGTGAGGCGGACCTGCGTTCACCCACCCACCGGCCCTGCCGGCGCTGACTCACCTCCGGACTGCGCCATGGTTGACAGCTCCGTGCTGTCCCCCATGCTGCCCCCCTGGGTGCCGCCGGAGCCGAGCTGCGCGAAGCGCACGCGCTCGTTCCGGCCGGCGCCGCCGCCCCCGCCGCCGCCACCCCCGCCCGCCGCCTCGCCCCGCCCGCCCCCGGTGGCCGTCTTGACGAACTCCATGCAGGGGCTGTTCTCCGCCTTGGCCTTGACGGACTCCCAGGCCACGTTGAGCACGCTGCCAAGCGGCGGCACTCTGAAGCCGGCCATGGCGCGGGCGTCGCTCGGTCGCTGTCACGTGCCTCGGCCTCTTCTTCTTCACGACTTCTTCTTCTTCTTCTTCTCCTCCTCGGTGACTCGGTTTCGCATGTTTTTCCGGCGCTCACCTCATCCCGGGAGCCGCGAGGAGCTCGACGCGGGCCCTGGAGTCCGGGGAGACGTGCACGGCCTCCACCGGGACTGGGCACCTCGCCGTCGACGGGCACGGACGAGTTCCGCGGAACTCGGCGACAACCCCCAGGAGGAGGCAACCTCGGCGGGCTTACTTGCTGGACGGCGGTCTTGGGGCCGCCGCTGGCGCTGTGCTCAACTGTGCCACCGGGGGAGTGGGCGCGGGGCTCGGGGCGGGCGTTCGGCGGGGACCTGGTCGTCCCCGGGGTACCCTGTGGTAGCACCTGGTACCCTGGCGGGCGCGCTGGGATGGCGGCGGGGTGACTCGGGAGGCTGGGCAGGACACCACTGGACCTGGTGGGGCGCGCAGGCTGCTTCTGGAGTTGGGGATCGATAGGCCAGCCCCCCCCCCCCCCCCACGGCCCCGCTACGCCCCCGCCACGCCCCCGCCACGCCCCCCGCGGGGCCTCGCGCGTGCGCGGCGCGTTCCACCACCCCCACCCCTCCTCCCCGCGGCGCCACCTCTGCCGACGCGAAAGTGGAACGTACCCATCAATGAAATTTCGACCACGCCACTCGCAGGAATGCAGAACGTACCCGGGGGAAATCATCCCCCAGAGGGGTATGGGTGTCAGTAGTGGGGTGAGCGTGTATTTTCGGAGCAGCATTAGAATGGTAGATAAAGTGTTCGGTTCACTATTCGCAGAACAGTCTTTTTTTTTTACCAAATAGCTCCCTGTCCAATTTCCTTCTGTTGGCTGCCACAATCCAGAACTGACATGGCCAGAAGAAACTCCGTGTCACGCTTTCTTCTTTCGCGCCCCCGGTTCGCGGTAAGCAGGCTATCCAGCACTTTCTCGCACGCGAGTCCGGAACGGATAGGCCTGCCCTGTACAATTCTTTTGATTATTTTCCTGCATTGAAAACGACGGCCGCGTATTTATTTGGAATTGTGGTATGTGATGCGACAACAAGCTCGTACGCGACGGGCGGGAAAAAAAATCAATCCCTTGAGTCGTCGCTGCCGTTGCGTTGGCCAGCCCGAAAGCGGTAAACAAACGAAGGTTTGCTTTGTTCGGCCAGCTGGAGTAGCAGACAGCGGCAGCAGCGGCAGCTCGACGGGCTCGACTCAGCTGTGGGTGCAAACAGAGCCCGTGGGCTGGCGGTGACGGTGCGGCGCTTACATCGCTCACGACGGACACCCTTCGTGCACCGTTGTGTTGGCCCGACACCCTCAACACCGGCCGAGATGGCCGGGCGCGGGTGTTTGCACTACGTGCACCTGGTGTCGAGCGCCGTCGGCGTCCTCCTAGGCCTGTCGGCCTCCATCGCCTTCGGGGCCGTGTTCCACCACCTCCCGGCCTCGGTGTACGCCTTCATATCGGGTAGGTTAGGTTAGCCCCCCCCCCCCCCCCCCCGCGGTCGTGACTGGTTACCGCTTTGACACTGTATGTGTACCTGCTCCCGTAGTTCGCCCTGGTCTGTTTTGACGTACTTTCATTTCAAAATCCCCCACCCGCCCTCTGGTGTCAATGGACACTGCTGGGCTTTTGCCTCATCGCCACTCCATTCGAATCGCCTCTGCCTGAACGACACGACTAACATGCCTTTCATTTGTTGCAGCTGTCTTCGCCGGTTTATGTCTGTTTCTCCACATCCTGCATCACCGAAATGTCTTGCACGAGTGGTATTCTGCCGATTCGCTGAATGGCTTAAAACGTCTCAGCATTTTTGTCTTCAACACATTTTTTTCAATGACTTTTTATTATATGTTTGATGCAGTTTACTACCACAAAGGTAAATATGATTTCTTTTTCCCCCACATTTGTCTTTAGGCATGCTGATTTGGTTTCTTAGGATGGAGCCACTATCTGATGATACTCAGACTCCATACTCACATAATATTTATTCTTTATTTAAACTTGTGTGAACTTTATTTCAACATGGTTTTCCTAATTTACAGCTGTGTTGCCTGTTGAGGACAGTATGTACATCGCAGCTGTTTGGACGTTTATGACTGGAAAGTGGAGTTTTCTGCTCTGGTGCAATACTAAGAGATACGGTAGAATGCTCCTTTCTGATTCCGAGTCTGGCCCTCTCTTAGAAAGCAGTTATTCTTAATAAATGTTCTAAGTCTGTCTTGTGTCTTTTTCACAAGTTTTTTTTTAAATAGCTACTCTTATTTTCCTTAAAAAAAAAATTTATAGGTATATTTTTATTAACATAAGCTTTTATATGTACTGAAATTGTGTACTTTTATGTATTTCCTAATAAAGCATGTCTTAACTTTGTTACTTGTTGTACTTGATCAAACCGTGTTTGATGTAGGTGATATTATTATAGAATACTGAATTTGTCTTTGTACCTCACCTGTTTCTGTTCCTCCACTCAACTTTGTATGTCTGATTGGAGTTTAGTGCTGTGAAAATGAGGCCATGGATTGGTTTTGAATTGATGTTATTAAGATACGACAAATTAAAGACTAGTAGTATTTTTTTAAACAGACTTTTAATAATGCTTATTCCATACCTCTTTCCCCACTACTAGGGCGGTCGATGCGCCGCGCCCGCACGGCGCTGGTCGTGGGGGCACTGTTATCTCGTGCTGGCGAATGTCTGGTGCTCGCACACGCACACATGCGAGCACGCGCTCACGGCCTTGCGGGCAGCGCGGCTTGCGAGCCCAGACTCGCCCCGCCGTCCACGGTGACGGAGGAGCCGGTCACGTGGAGGGCCATGTCGGAGGCCAGGAAGAGGATGGCGTTGGCGACGTGCTCGGGGAGCCCCACGCGCCCGGAGGGGTTCGCCTCCGCCGCCGCCGCGATGAACTGCCGTGGCACGGTGGACAGAACGCTCCTTTCACTAACTGCCGTTTTTTTTTTTAAAAATTAAAAATGGATGGGAGGTGGCGGTGCTCGAACCCGCGGCCGCACCTTCTCGTACACGTCCTCCGGCATGCCGGCACGCTTCTGGAACTCGGTGACGATCAGCCCCGGGCTCACCCCGTTGACGCGCACCCCTCGCCCCGCGAACTCCAGCGCCAGGTTGCGCGTCAGGTGGTCGACGGCGGCCTTGCTCGTCGAGTACGCCAGCGAGTTGACAGCCTGCCACGGGGAAGGGACGGGGGGTTAGAGAGCTTCCGCGCGGCCTAGAGGCCACGGGTCAACGGGGAGGCCGCGACGGGGACGGGGGTCAATCGATGACGTCATCATTAATGGAGGCACCCCGCCAACGCGGCGTCGACGGCGACCCCGACTTCCCTCAAGGGCGGCTCTCCAGGGAGCACCCTCTAGGGAGCACTCTCTCTAGGGAACGCCCTCTGGGGAGCACTCTCTCTAGAGAGCACTCTCTCTAGAGCGGAGGCACTCACGGATCTGAAGCCGACCACGCTGGAGACGTTGACGATGCTGCCCTTGGTGCTGGCGAGGTGGGGCAGCGCCAGCTTGGACAGCAGAAACACGGAGCTCACGTTGGTCTTCATCTGGCTGTCGAACTCGGCGAGCTCGAGGGAGGCGGCCGTGCCGCGGACGGCCATGCCCGCGTTGTTCACCTGCGGCAGGTGAGGGTCCTGGGTTCGAATACCGCGCCCTCCCGCGCTCTCTCGCACTTGCAGGGCCGTGACAAAATCGTTACCAGAACGTCGAGCCGGCCGAAGGTGTCGACGGCGGCCCGGATCAGCTTCTCGCAGTCCTTCTCCTCCTCCACGGAGCCGGTGACGGCAATAACCTGGTGCAATGTAAAGAGAGAGAGAGAGAGAGAGAGAGAGAGAGAGAGAGAGAGAGAGAGAGCGATGACAACACTTCCCTATCACCCTAGTGGGAGAGAGAGCGCGCGTTATCTCTGCTCCGTCGTCGCCCGGACTGCCCCAACAGAGACTACATAGACCATAATCGGCGATTAGATATTCTCCGTCTCGCTCCCTCCCTCGCACCGGTGTAGCACCACTCACCTGGTCGGGCCTCAGGCCGTCGCCGACCTCCAGGCATTCGGCGCGGGTCCTCTCCAGGTTGCCGGCGTTCCTCCCCGCCAGCACGAGGCGGCAGCCGTGCCTGGCGAACAGGACCGCCGTGCCCGCGCCGATGCCCGAGCTCGCGCCTGCAGACGACACAGACAAAAACCGCAAAAAAAAAAATGTTGGAAATGTTCGTGGACGTGTCGAGGACACGAGAAATACCGCGCGCCCCACCTGTGATGACCACCACCTTGTCCTTGAGCAGCCTCAGGGCGTCCATGGCGTCGACAGGCGTGTGCGTGCTGCCCGGGGCGCGCGCGGCAGTGGACTGACGGCGTCGGCGTCGTCCTGGGAAGAGACAGCGATGGCACGCCGCTGTCGTGTTCTTATCACCCCCCCCCCCCCCCCCGCCCTTCCTCGCTTAAGGGGGAGGGGTAATTGGGCAACAGAAGGATGACAGGTAACAGGTGGTGGTCAAGTCCACGCGAGCCATCGAGCAGCCCGCAGGCGCATGTTAGGCAGCCCGCACGACGCCCGTGCGGGTCCGAACGGCCGCGTCCGCGGGGCAAACCGAATGGCCCGCGCTCCGCGGACATGCACCGTGGCGCCGCCTGCCGGCAGCGATCGCAGTCAGCTTCGGTCGGCCTTGAATTCGAGCCGGCCTTCTCTTCGGCCGCTCGCCGTTTAGTTTGTAAACGCTCCCCTCCGCCCGCGGGCTCCCGTTTCGTGTGGTTCGGGTGTCGCGGCAGAAAACGCACAGACCGCTCCGCCCGGTCCGCAGTCGTCGCTCGGGCCGCCCAGCTGTCGAAAATGCCTCGAAACGTGGAGATCAAAGCTGTCATCGCGAACTTTGCGGCATTCCTTCAGAAGGCGAAGGACCTGGCCGGCTCCGAAGGAAGGACATTCAAACAGGTGGACACTTTCTTTGAAGTATCAAGCGGTCGATTGAAGCTGCGAGAGGAGGAGGTAGGCAACGCATCTCTCCGAGATCCTTTTTTATTTTCTAGATAAACGAAGTTATCTTGTCATAGTAAGAGTGTCGCGGGGTTTCATGTCATAACATCTCTTCACAGGGCCGCAGCCCTCAACTTGTGTTCTACGACAGACCAGACCATGATGGTCCTAAACTAAGTGATTATGAATGCTGCAATCTCCCTGCCGATACAAATCTAAAATCAGTTCTCAGTCGAGCCCTTCAAGTCAGAGGCGTGTTGAAGAAGTCTCGAACACTAATCATGATCGGACAGACAAGGGTTCATATTGACAGAGTTGAAGATCTTGGTGATTTTATGGAGCTGGAGGTAAGAGCAACGCTTACAAGAGTGTACTGTATTTCTGTGCCTCAGAGTGCAAACAACGTCCTGCCCGTATGTTTGTAGGTACAGCTGTCAGATGAAGAATCAGTTGAGGATGGCGAATTAATTGCCAACAGTCTCATGGAAAAACTGGGTGTTTCCAGGGATCACCTAATTAAAGGGGCTTATATGGATCATGTACTAAATAAAAAAGATTAAGAAATTTTCTACATTGCCTTGCACTGCTACCTTTATATCAGAATAAAAACACAAAATCCGCCAGGTGGTAAAAATAAAATGGGTTTATTACAGATAATTTTAACTCTACATAGGAGCTAATGGAAGTGTTGACAAAGGAACCAACGCAAAATTAGGAAAACAAAGTCCTGATGTGGAAACCAAAGTGTAGGCAGGTAATAGGACTGCTAGACATTACATGCAGGTTAAAAAATTACGAAGGTCTGAAGCATTTTCAAAATGTCACAAATCGCAGGATTACATCAATATATACTGCATAACATACAGGATTAACAGCTACATGAATTTCATTAAGAAACGGGTAACGGTGTAGAAGCATGCATACAGATATCCGAAATTGGGGCGAACCCAATCTAAAAAGTAATAAGATAGCAGAACAATATAACAATTTCACACAAGCACGTCCAGGGAATACAAACGGGAAAAATAAGACAAAGCTACCGGACACACCAGTTCCTCTCTAAAATCGGAAAAGAAAAACACTGTTATAGAGCTTATCTTCAAAAACTTACACACACAATTTTATGCTAGACATACGTATACAATGACTGATAAAAGAAGCACCTAACAAATTTATGTTTGAAAGATAGTTGGGGGGAAAAAAAGGTTGAGGCTGCATGCAAGTGAAAACAAAACCAAATCATCTGATGAACTGGCACATTTGTGACCTAGGGAAGAGGATGCAGTAAATGCATAACTTTGATAAAAAAAAAAAGGCCAACCGTAATGAACGAAACAGAATTAGGTAAAAAAGGGGGGGATTACATAGAATTAAGTTAAAAATCATGCGCACCAGTTGAGACAAAAGTGACATGATGTAATGACACAAAGAATTGAATCCTCTTTACAAAAATAGTTACTTTTAAAAACTTTTCATGCATCACAGTTAACAATGGCCACAATCCTGCATCCACCCGAAAAAAAAAAAATGTCTTTTCTACAATGTAATGAAAGTACAAGATATATTCCACCATGTATTCGCACAGAAAACGTAAGAACTGGAGCATTGCAGCGGAGCAAGGAACTAGCAGCAGGGAAGAAGAATTAAGTCTCACACTAGTGAACATAAAAGAGAATCATCAAAAACCAAATGACAAATTCCCAGATTCCCCACAGCTTGAAAGACTCTTGTGCCGAATATCTACAAACTCAACACATGGTTAATGAACAATCTCTCAAATGAATAGTCAGAGCTTCAGGTTATCTTTGCTTGAGGACTTGTCATGGTCGGGATTCTCAACATGGAAATCACATTTGTACAGGAAAGGTACAATACAGGTTGGTGAAACGCCACATTCTATTACACTGGCTTCATTCAATAATCTTAAAAATAGAGAGAAAGCCACGACAAATAGCCTGCAAATCTCAAAATGAAAAATTTCTATTCTTACCCCCAACACAGGACATAAAGGGGATAAAATAGGATTGGAAACTAAAGCAAAAACATTATCACAAATTTCAATAGGTACAGCAGTTTTCTAACTTCTATAAAGAACAAAAAAAAAAAAAGAAGGAAAAATCATAATTTACAAACAGTGAACAGA
Organism: Megalurothrips usitatus; assembly: GCA_026979955.1. Classification (NCBI taxonomy): domain Eukaryota; kingdom Metazoa; phylum Arthropoda; class Insecta; order Thysanoptera; family Thripidae; genus Megalurothrips; species Megalurothrips usitatus. The sequence continues at coordinate 5,226,101 of CM049607.1, forward strand.
GTAACATGCAAAAATTACATGACCGTTGTTTTGTTTTCTTAATGTGGGCAAATGACCCCTTGTTATACAATGGGTAAGAGCTGAAGGAATGCCTAAATGAAAAGCTGTAAAAACATGAACATATAAAGGCTATGGCAAGGAGTTTGCAATGGGTACCATATAAATTTCATCCCTACCGGTAAATAATGCCAAATAACAAAGCTGTAAATATGCCCATATAACGTAAGTTCTGCACACCATACGAATAAAGACCAGGCAAAGATTGAAAAAGAATCTACGGTACTTGATAAACTATGTTTAGGAACTGTTTTTACTACATCTGTTCTCAATAGTGTTGAGAGGATATTGTGAAATGCGATCAGAAGGGGTGAGTACAACAGCTAGAAAGTTACAAAATATTAAGACACATAAAACGGCAAGGTTTCCACGCCAGATGGACAATAAATTACGTAACTGTGGTAGAAGAGATCAGGACTAAAGCTACCAAATTACTTTTGGCTGCGAGGGAACATACCACACATCGACATAAAATTACTCAGCCGAAAAGTTAGATAATGATACACACACAACTACCCAGAAAAGAAAAGGAAAAAGAAAAGAAAATAGATGTTACAATGAGCCAAGGGAAATATTTCATGCTCACTGGGCAAAATACTTCTTCACATTTATATTTAACTTAGTATTTTCTATGATATTCAAGAGGTGAAAACCGCTGTTCTCTTAGTTAGAAAGGAGGTGGGCCCAAAATGCAGTGCATTTCAGTTCAAAAACAGTTTTCATCAGGTCTCCTAGTGGGTAAGAAATGAAAAAAAATTATGCTAATGGAAGATGTCATTTGTTTCAAGAAGTATGAATTTAGTGTACCACATAGTTCTCTACGGTTACACACTATTGTTAGACAATAGACATGATTGTTACACAAGCATGTTAATTTAACACATAACAAATAGTACATATGAAGTAAGAACGCTTATCACAATTGCTCTCAATGAATTCTGAACACCATAATGCACAGCAGAACACTCAAAGAGAAAATATTGGGAGGCTCTGATGCACACTGACCAGGCCAACAAAACCTTAACATGTAGGAACACCCCACCAATAGGCTGCATCAATCTAAGTTGATTTGAAAGAGTACGGTTTGTCACTAGAGACTATTCACCAATTTTCCAAGAAACAGCAAACAGCGCTAACAAATTAATGGAAATAAAATACAGGTGCACATGAATATTAGGCAGAAATGTAAGTTGTGGTGGACATGAGGGTCTCATAACACTTTACTAATGATTCAATAACGTTAGCTTATGGTGATAGAACAGTTAACCACTATTAAAAATAGATCACTGTTAATAATACTAGAAGATGAAACATACATAAAGTAAAGAATACCCACAACCTCAACAAATCATACCAGAGCAATTTGTACTGTCCATGAAAACACACAGAAAACGTGACTAACAAAAAATCAGACAAAAGAAGAAAAAATAAAGGTGACAAATTAAACATTACAAATTCCTAAATGACTGACTGACATTAAGAAAACTAGAATATACCCTCCCATTTTACAGGTCTTATGTTGTAAAATCAAAGTACAATAAAAAGCTTTCAGGAACCTCCCTGAAGTTACTCACCAATAAATACTAATTCATGAATAAACCATACAAAACATTGCATTCAACAAAAGAACTCAACAAGACCATTCTTTCACACAAAAGTAAAAGACAAATCACAAATTAAAAGCCATAAATAATAATGTTGTCCAGACAAGGGATGTTCATCACAAAACTTGAATCCTGGCAATAAAATAAACACTTGTGGCACACTCAGCTTTCCAAATGTGACAATGTTGGGAGCGACAAAGCAAATGAAAAACACAAAGCGATGACCAGCATCAAATACACAAACATCACCAAAGAATAAATTAGAACAAAGCCATTTCATGAAAGTCAGTTGAGAAAACTCATGCCAACTCTAGTTCTCTGACTTGGCAATAAAGAACAGGGGCAAAAGAAGTACATACTACCCTATCAAACATTAACATTGATATCAAAATAGTAACTGCCTCTACGTTCTTGTTGAACCCACAATCTATACATCCTAGGGAGCGAGATTTTGGAATGTTACAGTAAATTCATGATGCTGCAACAATCTCCAATTCATGAAACAAACTATAGATCTATGTACCTACAGAATACATAATAAGAGGCTTAACCTCAGAAAGTGAAGCACAACTATCATGTTTATCTCAACAATAGAATCTCAACAGCCTGAGAGTTCCATAAAATGTGGTTCAGGAGATAAAATATTAACTCTCAATGGGTAGAAGTACCCAATATACACTACTATAGATAAATATTCTTCATGACCATAGAAAACATTAAATAAATAACACCACAGTTGATTGGTTGCCAAAACTACAGACCGTTACCCACAAAATAACTGTCTACACCACACCCTTGATACATCACCTCTTCACCCTGCACAGTAGATGATAAAACCGAATAAAACACCGCTAAAAATGTCAATCCATAACAACATCCAAATCAATAATGCCCTGAAGAAATGTGTACATTAATTAAGCATACTGGAATCGATACATTAATAAATATAAAATTGAATTAAGTTCTAAGCCTTCTTAATTAACATCCACATTTCAAAGTGTACAGCTATAGCATGAAAATACATACTTTACAACAAAACCAACAAGGCCTTTAGATTTCTTCAAACACAACAGCTTCATCAGTAAAAACACACTTCACAGAAAAAATATGAAAGGATTTTCATCTAACAGAATGAGTTAATGAAGAATGAATAAACAGCCACTTGTGACTGAAGGCCTTGGTTTCAATGAGGGTACAACCCTCACGCTCCCAGCAACACATAAGAAAGTTGGGTGTGCTAGAAATCACACCCTGTTCAAAACCAATAATAAAGAGTCCCAAAGACTTTAAAAGCTCAGGAGTACAGAACCACAACCACAACTGCTTTCCCTTAACTGTTACTCTCTCCTTGTTCGCTTTGGTCTTGATCCACTCGAATTTTCTTGTGAACCCGGGCGAGTTTTCCGCCCCACTTGAACCTGCGACTGAGCAGTAAGCTGCAACGATATGGCTTGGGTATTGAGTTTCTCTGAGAGAAGAAGGTCTTTTAGGCCGCACATTTTTCGACTGCTTAAAATAAGTTTGGGCCGACCATCGTCAGTGTGTGACAATGATGTCACAATATTTACAACGGCTGCAACTCTCTGGTCGGCTTTAATTGGATGGAGGGAGCCATCCCCAGCTGTAGAAGAGGAGGCTACGAGACTACCATTAGACTGAAAGAACAAGAAAAGTAAAGTAATCAGAATTAGCTGCAGACCAGACTTACACAAAACTCCATGTTTAACAAGCAGAAATTCTGTACCTTTTGACCAGCTGATTTTATCAGGCCAGTATCTAATTCTGGCACATCCGCAGTCAAATCATCTCTGCTGCCTGCTACGAAAGGCTCACCATCACCCTGAAGTAAGAAATCTGGATTTAAGATTTTTTCTGAGCACGCAGCTGTTAGAGCCTCTATTGATGGGTGTAGCACAGTTCCATTTCCAGCTCCATTGCGCAAATTTGAAGTGGAATCTGCATCAGGCGTTTTTGAGTAATTGTTGTTATTTAATGAGTCCCCTCTGTCGTTGGTTTGCTCTTCAGATTTTCGCTCCCCACTAGATGACTCCTCTGATCCTGACTTGACAGACACCCTCTCCTCTTTCTGTAGATGAAAGTCAGGTCAAATTACATTCATGTCTTCAGTAATAAATGTAAGAGTAAACAAGAATTTATTTTAAGCTTTCTCACTGGACTCACCATAGATGAAGCCTCTTCTTCTTGCTCATCTTGGAGATCAATAACCAGTTGAGCTCTGACGGATGCATCAAACTTAGCGATAGTGTTGACTAGGGGCTTGGCCCAGCCAATGTGCAGCACAGGAGTCACAGATCCTTCTTCCCACTGGCAAATGCCATCGTATAACCTCAATAGATGCGCAAAGCATTCAGGATCTTTGAGAATGGAGTGGGCATCGATGCCCGATCCTACAGCTTTCATTATATGGGGGATGAGCTCGTTTGCAATCTCCATGAGCTCCTTGTAGAGTTCTTCGTCATCACGAGAGTAGTTGTATCTAAGGACGTCATGAACATTATACATGAAATCTAACCAGTTGCAGGCACTACATCAAGATGTCGTGATAAGCACTTACTCTCTGAGGACGTCTGCAGCATTAGCCCAACTTTCGAGGGCCTCTTTGTACATTTTATGCCGAAAGAAATAGCCTCCTTGATAAGTGTATGGGTAAACATGTTTGTTGCTATAATACTTTCTCGATGCATCCACAGCTTGAGAAAACAATTCTTGGCAACTTGGACGACCAGGTGTTGGATTAATTTCTTCCAGATCACCTAGGTTTCCTATAAAAAATGACACCATCTATCAGTGGTCCACAGACTGCACATTGAAAAAAGGCTTATCTGAAGACTCACCCAGAGCCATGGGATATTTCTCCAAATGTCCTTGGTCATACAGGAGCCACATCAACTGTTGTTGAATGTCAGCAACCTCCTTTATGTCCGTAGTCATGTTAAATGAGGGATTGACGGACGAAACCAGAGATGCAACCTCCATATACCGATCGCAAACCACTGGTTGACCGTTAACATACAGCCACGACAGAGATCCTACTCCTGTGCCGATAGGCTGCCCCCGTTTGTCTTCATTGCCCTTTCCTGTAACGGGTGTAATATGGTAAATGTAGCTCAGTAGTAAGGTACATGAATTACAACTAGCAGTGAATGACAACACTGTAGTTTTCTTACCATGCCAAGTGACCTCAGAAGTTTCTGCACCATTTTCGCCAAACACAACCCAAGCGTGATCTTCAGATAGAGCTAGATGAACATCATTGAAACCCAGCACTTGGCATCCAGCAACCACAGCAAGTGCCACACCAAAGCAGTCCAGCTTGTTTCCTAAAATTCAGATTTCTCTCGTTAGCGCAAGTCCAGCGTTAGTGGCCAGCCATAAGGGGCAGTCCCTGTCCCGCTCTAAACACAGTGCTGGGTGAATCACACCCTAGGAAGGGTGGGTGGTGGGGTGGGGGAGGTAGACGGAGATGAGTCAACTATGACAACACACATGTCAAAGAGAAGACCCACACCCCGCAAACCTGCAACTGCTGCACCTCAAACTGCCGTGCCACCATCAGCTCTCACCTGTCAGATAGCTGTAGATGGACTGCAGATGGGCCCTGTCTTTGTAGTAGCTCCTCGACAGGGAGTTCCAGATCACGTCAGACACCTTCTTGACAAGCTCCCTGGTCGCGAACTTGCTGTCCCCATAGCAGGACAGGTCGACAGAGCCCAGAATGGTGGAGCGGAACTTGGAGTAGAGGGCGTCCACGATGTGGAACTCGATCTCAAAGTCTCCGCCCGCGGCGTCCTCCCCCTCGCCCTGCACCTCCCTCAGGACGGGGGACCGGTTGCATGTCAGCGAGTTCTCGACCGCGCCGACCACGATGGACAACAGGGAGAGGTCCGGGTCGGGGGACTTCTCAATCTCGTCTCTGAACAGTTCCGCGACGGCCGAGATGTCGCGCAGCGGGAATAGCTGGCGGTTCACCCGCTCCAGCCCCGCCATCTCTCTCGCGTCTCAGCCGCTCTCGCGGCCGTGTCTGCTCTCGGACGGGGCTGGCGCGCGGCGACGCGCTCCCATTTCACGCGTCCGGTCCGGCGTGTCGCCCCGCGCTCTGGGCCCGCCGTTACGCGCTCCTTTCACTGCAAAACTCGGCAAGCGCGGCGCGGTCTCCTCACATTTTCTGTTGTTGTGCTCGGCGTTCGGCCCCTCGCTGACGCACGTCGCACATCTTGTTTCGACGCACATCCCCCTTTGTCATTCACGCAAGGCGGCGCCGCGCGGCGCGGACGCGTTCCGGGCCGTTGTCGCAAGGCGCAGCCGTCACCCGCACACCCCGAACGCGCGCGTTCGCCACTTTAAAACTGTCCGAAACGGCGAAAATGTCGCCGTTCCGGCTCTCTTATCACTCGCCGCCAGTCTGCACGAGACCGCGAGGTCTGACTTCCGTGGCGAGGGCGGCCCCGGCCGTTATTTACCAACACGCAGCAGACGATGGCCGGAGCCGCGTCCGGGAGCAGCGATTTCTCATGCTCAGCTGACGCGACGCGCGCTGGTTGCATATCTCGCAAGGCGCAGGGCCAGGGGCATTGTGCAGACGATGGAAAGAGATTGACCGTGACCAGGGTAAGTTTCCCAGGTCCGTTATTTTGCATTTCTGGGTGACACTCGTTGTTTCGGCCCCCGTTTCCGTCGGGCCCGACTGCGGGCCGCCCTCGCGTGCCCTGTAACCGCCACGTCTGCTCCTTCCTGTCGGCAGCGGCCGAGATATTTGAGGTGCTGGCACACCAAGTCCAACTTGTCTGACTGCGGAGCGGAGCCGAGCCAAGTCCGGGTCCGTTTTTGGCCTGGGGTGAACTGTCACAGCAACGTGTCCGTCGGAGCAGTGAGCGATGGCCCCCGGTGGAAGCTCGAGAGGACAGGGGCAGCGGGGCGCCGCACAGCCCGCAGCCGCAACACCAGCACCAGCAGAAGTTGCCGCCGCGCCCGAGGCCGCGGCCCCGGCTCCGACCGAGCAAGGGGTGAGTACCAGTGGCCGCGGTGCGGTTAAGTGGCCCCCAGCCCGGTTGCGTCTGGTGCCGTCAGTCGCTTTCCTCCTGCACCGTCCAGTTTTGAGTTTGGGGGGCGTTGCGCCATCTGCTGACATTTGTGCTTTGTCGATTCTAAAAGATCCTTCGCACTCGTAATTTGTCTCACTTGTTGGGTCATGCTAATATTGGATTTCTTTTTTTTAAATTCAGCTACATGGTGGTGCTGGTTTGAGGTTTATGTTTTTCAGTTTCTTAAAGAACCGTCACTTTGTTTATAGGTGGCTGAAGGCCAGCAACAGGATGCTCGACAACCAACAGGAATGGAATCGTTCATGGCGATTACCAAATCTCTTATTATTCGTGCTCTGGTCATCTACTTCATCACATCTTTCTTCCGAAGACCCCAACCTACAGCTCCCTCCACTGATCCTGTGACTGGTGTGCAAACTAAAGCTAGCCTTCCAGCCTTCAACCTATTTGAGAATGGAACAGCCATGGTGAGTACACATGACCTCCATGAAATATGCTAATAGGATTGTTTTCCAGTGCTATGACCTTTGCAATGTTTTATATTTGTTTCAATTCAGGATCTGTATGTATTCATATCAGAATCTAAGAAATTTGCTGACTTTGAGAACCATGAAGCCTTAATTTGGAGAAAGAATAATTTGATCTATGGTGACTGGTATAGTGGTCCAAATGGAGATGGGACCTTTATTTTAAAATCTCAAATAAGGACATCAGATGTGAGTGGCTCTTGAATTTGAGTATTTCATAGTGGATGTATAAATAAGATACTTGATGACTTCTATTTTCATATTTTTAGGCTGTTCAGAACAATGGATCAATATACTTACACGTGTATTGTATGAAACATGGCAAGTCCCCTAAGCAACAGGAGCAATATGGCACTCATGCCGTGAGACAGTTGAACAAATTCAAGCGCCGGCGGTATACTAAAACAAAGAATCTCCTAACTGGAGAGACTTCGGCTACACCAGAGGAAGTCATGGTAATACTTATCAACATTTTCTTTAGTCAGCAGAGTGTTAAAAATTTATTTTATTTTTAAAATACCATAATAGTTTTGATAAAATTTTGGATATAAAACATTTTTTATTTATATATACAGAAAGCAGAAACAATGAAGGAAGAAGTTGTTTCACATTGGCATCCTAATCTGACATTAAGTTTGGTCACAGACCAGACCAACTGGATACAAGGCACTGTGCCTCCTCCTCTCAATGAATGTAAGTGAGGGGTGATCGACATTATTACTTCAAGAATTATTTTCTTTGTGTATGAGATGGTATGTAACATATAAATGGTTACTGCTAATGATTATTTTTCTTTCTAGATATTGAATTTGTGGAAGGTGGTACTCACTACAGGCCTGTTCTTTACTTCAATGATTTTTGGAATATGCTCCGTGATTATCAACCCATCAATTCGACTACCAAGTGAGTACTTTTAGAAGAAGTGCCGGAAACATGAACACGGCACACTGATTTCCTCCTGTTTGCATTAATCTGTCGCAGGACCCTGGACCTTGAGCTGACGTTCCAGCCTCTGTCATTGTTCAAGTGGCAGATGTATACTGCTCAGTCCATGAGGAACAAGTGGACGTCAAGTGTGTTTGGTGACAACTTTGCTGAAGAAGAGGATGAGGATCAAGATTCCCTTAAAGAGGCTCTTCTGGAGACGCCTTTGTACCTTCTTATTTTAACTGCAGCTGTATCTATTCTGCACAGTGTCTTTGAACTGCTTGCTTTCAAGAATGGTGAGTTTTGTCTTTTTTAATTTTTACTTTTTCCATTACATGTACCCACCTTTTCTAAAAAAAAATATTTTCATTTCATCATTTTTTAGATATTCAGTTCTGGAACAACCGCCAATCATTAGAAGGGCTGTCTGTGAGATCAGTGTTCTTCAATGTCTTCCAATCACTAGTTGTGCTGCTTTATGTTCTGGACAACGACACAAACACTGTTGTTCGCATTAGTGTTGGTATTGGATTGCTCATTGAAATCTGGAAAATCCACAAGGTGAGAAATTGTAATTAATGGTGAATGAATGGAGCAGGATATTTAATAAACCAGGGCTCAGCCAAATATAACCAATTTTCACACTTCAATCAATTTTCAAACTTCATCCATTTGTTTATTTATCTCCAGGTTATTGACATTAAAATTAACCGTGAGCAAAAGTTGTTTGGTATTTTCCCTCGTGTGAGCTTTGCTGACAAAGGTTCCTACACGGAATCTAGTACCAAACAGTATGATATGCTGGCTTTCCGTTACTTGTCCTGGGCTCTGTATCCACTTTTGGGTGCTTATGCTGTGTATGCCCTCTTGTACATGGAACATCGAGGCTGGTATTCCTTTGTTCTAAACATGCTCTATGGGTTCTTGCTAACTTTTGGTAAGTAAACCATTAATCAAATTATTTGCTGGATCTTGTCAAACATTATTTGTGATGGTTTATTTCCTTTTTCAAGGTTTCATCATGATGACACCCCAGCTCTTCATTAACTATAAAATGAAGTCAGTTGCTCATTTACCATGGAGGATGTTGTCCTACAAGTTCCTCAATACCTTCATTGATGACATATTTGCATTTGTGATCAAGATGCCGATGATGTACCGTATTGGCTGCTTCAGAGATGGTAATTAACCAGAACTCCACATCAAACATAATAAGTGAATCTAACCTCTCGGTTCAAATATTCTAACAGTCTGTGATTGTTTCAGATATTGTTTTCCTCATCTTCCTGTATCAGCGATACATCTATAAGACTGATCCCACCCGAGTCAATGAATTTGGATTTTCCGCTGAAATGGAACAAGAAGCAGCACGTGCAGCAAGTGGACAGAAGTCAACCCCTGCCATCGAGGGCACCGCTCCTGAAAATTCTCAGTCAAAGAACAAAACCTCTAAAAAGAATGATTAGTGGTCTGTCTAGTCTTATTCCTTTCATTTTTTAATTATTTTTTTAAAATTACCATTTTATAGTTAATTTTTTTTTTACCAATCTTTCTGTTGCTAGTGATAGTATTGTTTTTCTATGGACACCTCTGGGTGCGGTGTGCTCCATTTCATAGACCTTTGTTTTGATGGGGCTGAAAGTTAAAGCGTGCATCCTATCTCTTTTGGAATATGTGATGATATTTGATGTGGGTTTGAGTCTGTATGCATTTCATAATGACTGTCTTGAAAGTGACCTCATCTCTAAATATTAGTCATTCCCCTTAAAACTTAAATTTTGGTGATCCTTGCTAATGGCTGCATACCCTGTATGTATTGCAGTACATTATTCTGGGTGTGACCATAGTCAACATCATGTCTTGATCTAACAATGATCTTAAATTTTCAGAATCTTGATACAAATTCTTGTTGTTTGTCATTTTAAGATGTTCTTGAATAAACTATTGGTATTGGTGTACCTGTTTGAATGTTTTGCCTATTGTTTTTTTAAGTTTTGAAGAATGCAAGTCAAGGGACTTGCATCTCAGAAAAGACAATATATGATGTTTCAAGAAATGGTGCATTCTATTAGCTTACAGTATTAAATTTCTCATCGAGAGACATTGAGGGTGTAATTTATGTGCACATGATGAACTGTATTGTACAAGAACTGCTTCAACTTTATTTTTTTGTTTGTATTTTTTTTTTATTGAAAAGACATGTTTTGTAACTTTGTGAGCAGTTGTGTTGACCAAAGTTGTGAGAGAGCATGTAAAATTTTGGCGATTGAAGATGTAATGATCTTCTGTTTCTTTTAAATTAGCATGCACATTTTGCACAACTGATGCATTTCCTTCTCATTTATGCTGTGAAAGGTATGTTAGTGTCAAAGCTGATATTGTTAAAGTCAAGTCAGCAAATAAGAACCTCATTTTCTTTCTTGTGACATTTTTGTGATGCCAAAATTTTATGGATAAGATGTATTATTGGAACTTTACCATGTAAGTGTTACTGTATTGTGATGGCGTCTAATTAAGACTTAAATGAGTATCTCACGCTCATGTGAAATGTTTTCCATATATCTACCCAGCTTTACAGAGGATTATGTATTTTGTGCTGTGTGATCAAATATTGAAATTAAGTAGCTTGTTTTACTATGTTGAGCCATTTTCAGAAAATGGCTATTTTTTTCTTCTTCTTGGTTTGTCTGATGAAAGACCTCATCTTTTCATTATCGTGTATATCAATTTATTGCATATCAGGTTAGTTACGTAAGCTGGAGCTGCTGAAGTGTTTTTCTTTTGTTTAAGATCTTCAATGGTGTTTACTGTATTATTGTGCTTGGATTGTGATCGGGTTTTCACCGCTGATATTTTAGTTGCCACGTTTCCATAACCAGACTTCGTTAATGGTGTGGTGAGAGATGCGTCAACTGTTCTCATCATTTATTCCTTGGTATTGACCAAACTGAAGGAGGGCCAACAATGTTATGTTTAAGGAAATGTTGATCTAATATGACGCATATTGTATAAATTGCCTAATTTTGCTTTCATACTTTCCCAACCAAAGCCAATTTGTGTTATGGTCGCCACATTCACACACCTGTGGCCTGGACAATGGGGCTCACATTTGTTGTGTAGAAGCCTACCATCACAAACTCCTACGGTCCATGTTGTCCGTCTTTCTCTTCCCACAAGCTCACAGGAGATAAGAAATTTAAAGATTTGAAAGATGATGTGAATATTTATTGTAACTGTACAAAAGGCAAGACTGTTGAAGTCTGGGTTGTATCAAAGATCTACGAATCTGGTACTGTTGTAATCGCGCGCTCATTCGAGTCCAAATTGCCAGTAAGAACTATTCTAGAAGTCAGCAAGCTGTTACATGTATTTGTGAACAAAACATATTAAATTGCCTCTCGTTGTCCAATGAGATATATTTCTTCCCTTCCCATATTACTCCGTCACCCACCCGTCACTTACATGTCGGTACAAACCCACCGTCTAACCTCATTTATCGCACCCGAGCGCTCAGCTCTTGAACCGTCCTGTCGATGCGCTCGTTTGCAAAGGCGTCAGTCTGGGAAGGTCGTTCTGTCGCCGGACGGAGCACACCCCGCGAGCCAGCCGCCGCCCGGTGACCCGCAGCGCCATCTCCCGGGACTCTGACCAACTGCTCCCCCTCCCCTCCCCGCCTCCCCCTCAGCGCCTGGCTAGGTAGGCACTGACAGGCCCGCATTGCATGGCTGTGGTGCGGGCCGGTCAGTGCCTACCTAGCCAGGCGCTGAGGGGGGAGGCGGGGAGGGGAGGGGGTGTAGTACTGGGCGGTCCCGGGAGATGGCGCTGCAGGTCATCGGGCGGCGGCTGGCTCGCGGGGTGTGCTCCGTCCGGCGCCAGAATGACCTGCCCGGACCCACAGGGCCGGTAGCGGTGAACGCACCGCTCTCACTCGCTCCTCCGTGGACAGCCATTACCTGTGCGGGTTTTTTGAACTCGCTTTCAATGGGTGTCGGCTCACGGACGGAATCGGGAGTCCGCGGGTTTGTGAACCCCTCCCCCTCCTTCGCGCTTTAGATTGAAATACGGGTAGAACACTTGCACGCAATGCGAGGGAGGGAGAGAGAGAGAGTGGCCGCCGCGCTCCGCTGCGCGCGCCGCCGGCGCCCCGTCCCTTCCGGAGGGCGTCCCTCCCCCGGACGGAGGTCGCCGTCAGAGGGTCCGCCCGTGTCGCGACTGCCGTCGCGTTTCCGGCCCGTTCAAAGAACATGACAGCCGTCTTCTGCTGCGACAACAACAACAACAACGGCAGAACTTTTCGCAGCCCTCCCGAGCGGTGCCCACCGCGGGGTCCGGCCGCCATGGGGTCAGGCGGAGGGGGGGTGGGGGAGGGGGGATCAGACCGGGTAAACTGAAGGCGTAAAGGAAAGGTGCAATTTATTAAAAATGTTTCTAAATTATTGTTCTACAATATTTTACATTAAAACGATGTAAAATAAAAATGAGCACATTTTTTTTTATTTTTGGTTGGTTATAATAACACGAATATCTGTCTGGGAAGGCCTCTTTGCCCCTTCCGTGGCGTGCTTCCTTGCCGGGGTCTCGTGGAACAGTTTCCCTCTGGACGGTCTCAAACACTTCCGGCGGGGTCAGAAGAACTGACGAGTGCACGCATACCTACCGCACCTAGGGGTTAGGTTAGGTTAGGTTAGGTTAGGCTGGGTCGGATGGTTTTCCGCGGGGGGGGGGGCGGCCTCACACCAGAGCAATAAATAAACGTTACGGCTGGTCTGCCGATCACCCCGGCCCGAGATTTGTAATGGCACGGTGCCCGGAGGGGCGAGTGGGAGCGGCAGGGGGGTTAGGGAGGGTGATGCATGGGGGCGCTGCGGTGCGGGCACTCCGACCCCCACTTACACCACCGCCGACCCATGGAGTACTCGTGACGCTCACGTGACGCCCAAGAGAGAGAGAGAGAGAGAGAGAGAGAGAGAGAGAGAGAGAGAGAGAGAGAGAGAGAGAGAGAGAGAGAGAGCTCTATGTCTCTCTCTCCCTGTCTCTCAGCGCCAGATAACAAGGTCCCAGGGCCATATATTCCTCATACCACGTCTCTCCCCCCCCCCTCCCTCTCTCGCTCTCTCTCTCTCCCTCTCCTCCTCCTTCTTTTGGCCGGAATTTATGGTCCGATAGGACTGAAGTAGTTGTGTTGACTCCTCTGTTCGCGCACGCGCTTGCGTGTGTGTGTGTGTGTGTGTGTGTGTGTGTGTGATCGGGCCAGAGGGGTGGCCGGGGAGGAGGGGGAAAGATGACACGTAGCTGGAACTAATTTAATGATGGTGCGATTTAGTGACGTACGGACAAAACTGGCTCGTTGCGGAGTGGGCAAAAATCCTGGCCGCCGCCAGCGGGATGGGGAAAGGAATTTTTTGAAGGATGAGATTAGATAAGGCGAAGATGTAAGGAGCCCCCCCGTGTCAGCACGACTGCCTTGCAGTGGGAGTGTAGGCCTGAGAGACACTGCAGCGGTGTCGTCAGAAAAAAAAACAATGGTTTCTGGGAATGATGGAAACCCTTTTTTTTTCAGGGTGTGGCACAGGAGTGGCAAACATTTTGTCAACAAAATATTTTGTGACGTGGAGAGGAAATCGTGAAGTGTCGAAATATTCAGGTGACGAACATTCGTCATCGATATTTATTGCCGTATGAAATATTTTTACAGTGTAGCCGCGGTGCTGCGCGTAGGTTAGGCGCGGTCTCCTCGAGACGAGCCGAGCAGTCTGGGCTCAGCTCCGGCTCTTACAATTAATAACAGTTAATACAAGTAATCTTAAAAATATGTGCGCGACGCCGGATCTCGAGCACCTCAGTCCTTGGCGTGCACCGTGGCCGTCGGCGCCTTCGGCCTCAGCAGAAGCGCTCTCCGAAATACGCTCTCGATGCTGGGCATCTGCATGGAGTCGGGGGTTGAAGGGTGGTCGGGTGGGGTGGTGCAGTTGGAGACCCTCCGCTGGACCCTTCTCATCAGTTTTTGGAAGTCCTCGCAGTCCTCGCCCCGCTCCAGTCTCTCCAGGTGCTCTTCCAGCACCGTACACAGTCTTTGTATGAACCAAGAACCCTGGCCATTTTTCCAAGCGCAGCGACCTGTAAGGCGAGAGGAAGATTTGAAAGAAAAAAAATGAAAAACGAAAATGAGAGTATAAACACACAGGCATGGAGTTTTGGTGCTTGACGGTGTACCTTGAGTGGTGGCGTTAAAGATGAAATAGTCGGCGTCGCTGGGGATGGGGAAGGGGGCGGTGTCGGGACTGTCCTCCTCCTCCTCGGACAGTTGCGGTTCATATTGAAAGATCCACACAGGCCGGTTGAGCTCCCTGCCCCGACAGGCCTGTGAGGACATCCAGTGTGAGCTACACCGTGAAACTACACCCAGAAAACTACAGTTCCACTCCAGAAAACGCACTAGACGACGTGGACAAAATAGTATGCCACGTTGCCTACGAACCGCAATGAAACCGCCGTTTGCGGAACCCTAGTAACAACACTGCTGCAGCTTCCTCCGTAGCTTCATCCAACCGACCTGAATGAAGAAGAGCTTTGGCTTGTCCGCGAGCGAAGGGCAGCTTCTGGCGTCGAAGTAGCGGCGCAGCTGATCCGCAGGGTACTCGCCATCCTTGGTGATGATCATGTGTCGTCCCTGCCGCTCGCGCCCGTGGGACAGCACCACCACACACAGGCAGTCCCGTGCCCCGTGTTCCTCCCTAGACACTACGGCCACACACTTGTGAATAGCAGCACACAAGAAAAAAAATAACTTTACGGGGGGGGGGGGTCAGAATTTTCCAAGAAAGTCTGTGGTTTTCGTCGATCCGAAAATTTAAAGGAGGCGCTTAAGCTGAAAACTCCGCTTCAAGATGGAGTGTTGGTACCGCGCCCACCTTTGTCCAGTGTGTCCATGACTTGTGCAGTGGTCATGCTGTCGGGCAAGGGTCTGACGTCGAAGCCGTACCGCTGGAGGCAGCGGGTCAGGTCCGCCCGGTCCTTGGAGCTGCTTTTGCGAGTATCGTATTTCGACTCCTCCGGTGCGCCGTCCTCTTTTCTCTAGCGGGCACAAACAGAACGCTACGCTCAGAAGAGGTCATACGTGACCCCCGACCGTGGGATCGGAGCGGGGGCCGACTCTGTGGCTACAAATGTTCAGTGAGAGGTCCACTTTTCACAACAGCCTCTTCAAGCCCCAAAAGGAGCAGGCGCCTGCCCCATAGCGTCGCCTCTGAGCTCCTCACATTGTCGAACTCCACATGGTTGAATATTAAGGCCACTCCCCGTTCCTTGTGGTCCATATAGTAGAACTTGTCGTCCCTGCCGGCTTTCGAATAAGCGACCGGGGAGCTGCAAGAGGAAAATCGCTTTCAAAAACTCACAAACTGAGAAAGAAAAGAAATCTTCCAAAATGTTGGATGGGAGAAGTTTTCTTACGGTGGTGGCCGGAACATGCTGACGTAGTGCGGAAATGCTGCCAGCGCGGCATCGGGTTTGTGGTCTGTGTTCTGCTCGGATTCTCCTATCGGAGCAACCCCAGGCGGTTGCCGTGACATTCTGCGTAGCAGTGCTAAGGGGCTCACGCAGGACCCGTGGCCTCGGACACTGCCCGATCGACGCAGCTTACCCGGTGCAGGTTTCACCAGATCCTCGACCGTTTTCCTGCCCAGCACACCCTCATTCAGTCCAAGGAAACCAAAAGCCGACCGATGCCTCCAGGGGCTTGAAAGAGGCTGTTTTAGGAAGTCACATCCACGATTCAAGACCAGAGCTTCAATCCGGCTTGGTCCCAGGATTCCAGAAAACGGGGCCACATACGTAGTCAACTCTGATAGAAAATGAGAAAAATGTGGATTGACGTAGGCCTATCTATATGATTCTAGGAAACGTCATGTGTAGCCTCATTTTCTGGAACACTGTAAACATATTCCGTCACGAGACAACAATTATTGACGACAAATGTCGCGGAACAGCCTCTCCCCGTCGCCCCCAGAGCCGGCCGTCCCTGCATAGCGTTACCTGTTCAGGAACATGGCGGCGACCATGGCGTGGTTGCAGCAGCGCTCCGTGGACGTGGCCGGCGAGCAGGTGCACGTCAGGAGGCGCAGCCTGTCGACCTCCCGGTCGGGGCTGATGTGGAAGGCCACGTAGTAGGTGCCGCGCCACTTGCTCCGGTAGGTGCAGGTGACTACCGCGCCGCCGTACAGGAGGCACTCCGGGTCGATGTGGGTCAGTCTGTCCTCCCGACGCACGGCCTTCGCCGGGGCGAGCTTGCAGCTGCGCAGCACTGTGGACACGCCGTCACCGTCAGAGCATGTAAGTTGCTGCAAAAGGATTGTCCTCGCCCTCAATTCTGAACTCTTCGCCGAAGCCAAATTGGCTGCCCCTTGGTAAATTCTTCCTGTTGCAAAGCATTGTCCAAGTGCTTGCTCTCTGCGCAATACTTGGCTCAAAGTATTTGCTCGGGACCCGCATTCGAGGGAATTCGGGTACACAAGCGTTGTAGGCGAGGTTTCGTGGCGAGAGCGCCCGAGTGAAGCGCACAGAATTGAGGGTGCCGCTGCGTGCGTCATGGACGTGCCGTGGTTGAGGGAGGCGTCGTCCAGGATCACTTGCCCCGCGAGGAGGCAGGCGTGCTGGGGGGCCGGGTCGTCCATCCCGGGCGCCTCGCTGCCAGGGAACCTGCGGAGGCCAGAGGTGCAGAGCCAGTCGCCGTCGAGTGCGGGTGCGAGGTGCGCTCCGGCCGCGGCTGGCCGTCGATAAGGATTATCGCAGTGCAAAATCCTGTGGCCAATCGGCTGATCTTCCGTATTATCCGTGGCGCGCTGCGCCTCGCCGCACTCCGCGCTCACCATTCTAATACTCTAATCGCCACTTCACGGCCCGCCTGTCCATTCGCCAGAACGGACCCCGCACACCGCGACACGGCGGGCGGGGGGGGCGGGCGAGACCGAGCAGAACACCAGACATTGTCTAGTAGCAGAACCAAGAACGCGATCGGCCGGGAATCGAACGTGCAACGATTCCGGCCTCTGGTGCACAGTGGGTTTCGTCGGATCGTGGGGCAGCAGGTATTGCCGCCCGTCAGGCTAGGTTAGGTTAGGCTGGTTCGGGGCCGTGTCGGCTTAACGCGTGACGCACGCAGACAGGACGCCGACCTGCCGTGATGGGCACGCCACGACTCCTTTTCGCAGTGCGGCCACCACACGCCCATCAAACCGGGCACCGAACCTGATCAAATTAGCTGCTCTGTTGGCAGCACTGCGCTATCTGATCCGGCGGAGTGCTCTCTCTCTCTCTCTCTCTCTCTCTCTCTCTCACACTCGCAGCCCCACTCGGCCCCCCGCGAGTGCGGGAGAGAGAGAGAGAGAGAGCGCTGCTGAGGCATCAGCCTGCCGCTGGGAATCGTCACCAGGGGCTGACAACCCCGACCCTCCTATGGGACAGAGACGCGCAGAGCAGCCTGTCCTTGTCCCTCAGTCGCGCCGCGGTGTTGGTCGCCGCGCGACTCTCTCACTTTATCGAGAAATTCTTCCACTTTTTGTGCAGTTTCCCCCAATTTTTTTTTTTAATAATATTGTGTTGTTTTTGACAGAGTGCGGGCGTCGCGCCGGCCTCCCCTCTCGCTCCCTCCGCCCTGCAGCCCCCGCGGCCCCGCGCTGCGTCTCTCTCGCTCTGATGGGCGGAGCCGCGACGCTCCCTTGGCGCCGCGCCCCCCGCGCCCGGACCAATGGCGGCAGGGCCCGGGAGCCCATTCGGCGCCAGCCGCCCCGCCTCGCTCTGTCCTTGTCTGCGGCCCGCGGACCCCGGCCGCCCACCCCTATCTCCGTCCTCGTCGCTCTGCCGCGCCGCCATGCCAGGCCATGCCGCACTGCTCCGACACTGCCGGGATACACTGCGAGGACACGGGACGGGTCGTACAACCTAACGCCGTCTCTCTCTCCCACGCACTGCGCGCCCCGTTCATCCACGGAACACCCATGGAACACCAAACGGAACAACTCCACGGAACATCCACGGAACACCAGCGGAACACCCGCGGAACACCCCCTGTGTGTGGCGGCCACGGGAAAGCCGCCAGGGAGTACGGCGAGCATTGCGAAGGCGGAAAGAGGACGGTCTGTTAAATCTGAGGCACACACACACACACACAGAGCTAACGGAGGAGGTAGGGGGGGGGGGGGGGCTTGGCGCCACACTGCTGCCCCCCCCCCCCCCCCCCCTCTCGTCTTCGGCCCTTCAACGACGCACTGCCCCCCCTCGACGACCACCAAAAACAAGCGGGGGCTCCTCCCATAAAACGGAGAGGGACGGAGAGATACGGTGTGGGCGGGACCGGTGGCACGAGCGAGAGGGAGAGAGAGAGAGAGAGAGAGAGAGAGAGGCGAGGCAGTCGTGCCGGTGCGGTGGCACGGTGGCGCCAGTCCGTCTGCACCTCCCCTCCTCCCCCCGGACCCGGAGAGCGGCCCACGCCACAGAGAGAGAGAGAGAGAGAGAGAGAGAGAGAGAGAGAGAGAGAGAGAGAGAGAGGGGGAGAGAGAGTTGTGTAGCGGCTCCAAGCGTCAGGTGACGGGGCGGGGCGGACCCTTTCCCCTATTCATTACACGGCGCTATCTGCACGCCCCGTCTCTCTCTCTCCGCGGCTTCTAATGCCATCCATATTTCTGCCCTGCCCGCAGCGCCCGCCGCCGCTCCCTCCCAGTTCGTCTCGGCCCCCCTCCCGCTCCTCCGTGACCCCCACGACGGCCTCCTCGGAGGGAGCCCGCCGACCACCCCTCGCCTTTTCCTGGACTGCATCAGATTTTCGACGCCGAAAACTTTTGTGTGGAGGGAGGGGGGGGGGGGCTCCGATGGCGCCCCCCAAACCCCTCCCTTGGGCGCATGGCGGCGAAGCACACTAGCCGTCTCCCAGCACTGCTTTCGTGTCGCTCTGTCTCACTCGCGCACCGCCTACGACACGCCCTGTGACTGCCAACGAAAGAGGGAGAGAGAGAGAGAGAGAGAGAGAGAGAGAGAGAGAGAGGGGGGGGGAGGAGGGGAGGGGGCTTGGGTGTACAGTCATCGGAACCGACTGCCTACCACCACGACATACCGTAGCCGGGGCCGACCGTCGTGCAAGGAGTTTCGCGACGGTATCCCCCCCCCCCCTCCTCCACTCGCCCTGTCTTCGTCGCACTCATCGGGTGTTCCGTGTACAGGAGCGAGAGAGAAAGAGAGCAGTGTTCGCGAAATCCGACGTCTGCCGTTGGAGGGCGATGTAGCCACTATCGCAGCCTCCCCCCTCCCCCTCCCCCTTTCATTTCTGCCCCTTGCCGGCGCCAGGACGACGGCATCCTCGCGATCCACGACTACCCCCTGCCTCCCCCCCCCCCCCCCCCCGCTCTCTCTCTATCTAGCGTTGCTACTGCCGGCGTCTCCGAACTGGCAGTGCAACTGCCTGGCGCCAGCAGCCAAAACTTTTCCCCCCTCCCCCCCCCCCCCCGTCCCCTCTCCTCCCGCCCTCTCTGCTCTGCTCAGCCTTTTTTGGAACTGTTCCCAGTTATGGGGTTCTATTTGTCTTGGCTTTATCGCCGCCCTGTTTGTTCGCAGCCGACGACGAGGTTTGGGGGGGAGGGGGGGGGGGAGCATCCTGCGAGACTCGCTCTATCTCTGTCGCTCTGCCTCTTCCCCTCTCTCTCTCTCCTTCTCACTCTCTCTCTTCCTCTCTGACTGACCCCTTGCATTTTTACAGCATCGCAACGCCAAAGAAGAACAGGGTAAAAAAAAAAGTTCCTCGGCTGATAGCAAGAGCGTTGCCGGCCGTGAGAGAGAGAGAGAGAGGGGGGGGGGGAGAGAGAGAGAGAGAGAGGGGGGGGGGGGGGGGAGAGAGAGAGAGAGAGAGAGAGACGGGGGGGGGGGAGAGAGGGAGAGAGAGAGAGGGAGAGTCTTGAGGACGACACTGGCGTGCAGGTCACCACCCCGGCCTGCAGCTTTCCTCAAACCCCAAAATAAACAACATTTGAACCGAAGGTTTTCGACGAAACAAACTGAGGTTTCTCTGGAGTTGAGGGACTCGACAGTGGGGACTGAGATTAAGGGACTGCAGTTTGGATACTGTACGGCAGTTCAAACTGTGGCTTCATCGTGGATCCCTCCTTCCACCCGGGGTATATAAAGTCTTCGAAATTGTGCGTCGTTTTTTTTTCTTTTGGTGAAATACGAAACCGCAAACAACAACAACAACAGCACACACACATACACACAATCTAAAAAATTGAGACAAGACGGAAGATAAATCGTATCTTCCTTCCCATTTACTGATTTCGCAGTATGATTATTATTTTTTTTTCTTCTCTTCCCCGAGCGCGTTCGCCGCCCTTTACGGCGTACATCATCGGCGCTGGCGAGGGCCATGCGGAATATACATAACTGTTCTCTGCGCGGCGGGGGGTCCGCGGGGGATGGGTGAGAGAGAGAGAGAGAGAGAGAGAGAGAGAGAGAGGAGTGTGTGTGTGCGTGTGTGTGAGGGAGGGCGCGTGTGTGACACGCATGTTACTCATCCACGATACACAACTCCTTTAGTAGGGGAGGGAGGACTTGCGCGCGGCGAGGGAGAGGAACAGAGAGGGAGAACTCAGTGAGAGAGAGAGAGAGAGAGAGAGAGAGAGAGAGAGAGAGAGAGAGAGGGACGGAGACGGAGAGATGGGGGCGGAGATCGGAAAAGAAGACGCGTCCGTGCCGCGACGTCCGCCCGCCGCGCGCGGACAAGAAATATTGCTGATCCAGCGGCCGCGGCCGGCGCCGCCCCCCCCCCCCCCTCCGCTCCGCAGCACTTTGTCTAATTCCGGGCCCCGGCTCCCTTTTCCCTTTTCTGAATCCCGTTTCCGCGTTTCCGCGGCGCGCCCGTTTCCTTCTTATCGGGCGGACCCCATCCGCGTGGCTCTATAACGCAGTCGATATAGCGGAGCCATCCCCCCCCCCCTCTGGAGCCGGCGCCTGGAGCCGCCCCTGGAACTGCGCCGCCTGCAGCCCGCCCAAAGTACCCGCCAAGCTCCACCTGCTTGTCGTCGGGATGGTATGTACATACCGCCTGAAAAGAATTGACAATAAAATTTCCAATTTACAACTTATTTAGAATTAAGGGTCGATGATTTTTTTTTTGAAATTAGCGGTTTATAGAGACTTTTTTGAAAGTAAATACAAACAATATCGAAAAAAAAATTAAAGGAAACGGAACACGCCAGCAAAGTTGGCGAGCCTTTTCTCTTTTGCGATTCCACCGACCGACCCCCGCGCCAGCAGTCCTTTTAGGACGGCACCGCGTGACGGCTCGCTTGTCGAGCGGTGGCGCCCCCTCCTCCCTCCCTCCCTCCTTCTCTCCCTCCCCCCCCCCCCCCCCCCCGCCAAGTGCTCTTCCCTCAGTTGTTTGGTCAGAGTGCAAATTGGCTAATCACCAAACGGCGCCATTTTGAGCCCGCCTTCCTCGGCTGCCGACGCCGCCGTCGGCCCCCGGCGCCGCCTGGCGGCCCCCGCCTCACTCCCCCCTCTCCCCCGACGCGGTGACGTTTGGCCGCCGTCCAGCCGAGTCCTGGAGTCCCGGAGTCCTGGAGGGGGTTAGGTTAGGACAGCAGTGAGTGCGCGCGCTCCGGGCGGAGGGGCCCGCCGGGTTCGAATACCACCGGCGCCGCAGTGTTCTTTTCGCAAAAAAAAAGCGGCAATGATACATGGTAACCTTTTCCGAAATTTTTTTATTAAAAGAGTTTTTTTTTGCGGATGTCTACTTTAGAGAGCGTTATCGAGGTGCTCAAGGAACTGCTCGAGTTTTCCGGAGTTTTCAAATCAATTTCGGTCCCCGCCTGACTGGATTTGACTTTGTTTTCGCCTGCCAGCGCCGCACCGACGGCTCCGGCCGGCTCCGCCTGTGTACACATGTTCCCGTCTCTGTCTCCTGTCCAGATGGATGACATCGGTTAAGCCGCCAGACAGAGAGAGAGAGAGAGAGAGAGAGAGAGAGAGAGAGAGAGAGTTGCAGAAGCTTATTCGACAGGGACGTACCCCGGGCCCGGCCGCCTGCCGTGCCTGGCCGCGCCTCTGGCTGTCACCACGCCCCCGGGTTACTGGTCGGGTAGCCATCCCATTTAGCAGGGGTGGCAACCCTCACTGCCACACTGCGGTTGACTGCCATATCTCTCTCTCTCTCTCTCTCTCTCTCTCTCTCTCTCTCTCTCGAGGTAGCGCAATCGCCTCCTCTGAGGCAATTCCGTAAATGCCCGCCAGCTGTCAAGCTGTGCGAGCCCCTGGCGACAAGCTCGACGGTAACCCGAGTGGATTATCTCAATCATCTCTGCTCTCTCTCTCCCTCTGCCTCTCCCTCTCTCTCTCCTTCTCTCTCTCCCTCCCTCTCTCTCTCTCCCCGTCGCGGACGTGGGGGTGGAAGTTGTACAGTGATATCCCAAACGGAAGTGGTGTCTGACCGGACGCGATGGACTGCGGGCTGCCCACAGCCCCGTGTTGTGTGTGTGAGCGATAGGCCATAGGAGACAGATGGAGGGAGGGAGCGAGACGGGAGACGTGAGGCGCTGTCAGAGTAATGCGTCCGGAGTAAAATCGACAGGGAGGAATTACAGAGTACTGTGAGGTTTGTCAGAGCATTGCTGTGTAGTAGTCAAGGTGCGGCTGTCAGAGGGTTGTAAAGGTTGTCAGAGTCGTCAGAGTACTGTTACAGAATTGTAAGAGTTGACAGAGCACTGTCATAGAATTGTAAGGGTTGCCGCGGGGCTGTCAGAGAACTGTAAAGGTTTGCCAGAGTCGTGCCGTACTGGGGGGAGGGGGGAAGAAGGGCACTGTCCGAAAAATCTGGTCGCCACACAGCATCGCACCGTTGGTATACCCGCAGACAGAGAGGGGCTGCCAACATGGCCGCCGCCAAGGTGGTTGGGGTGGGGGGGGGGGGGGGGGGAGGGGGGGGGGCACGTGGGGCGCCCTCCTGCCCAGACGTACCGCGCCCCCCCCCCTCCGGGGCGCCGCCCGGGGCCCCGCGCTGGCGCCACGGTGAACATTCATCTCTCGAGTCGACCAAAAGCGCGTCGCTGGAATGGCGGTGCTGGAGAACTCCAGGGGATAGGCGCTCCAGAGGGGCCGTCTGGCTGGAGCGGGCTGGAGCCGCGCCGTGGAGGGCTTGACTACCCCGACGCCAGCACCTTAACGACGCCCCCGAAAATAAAATAAAAAAATGAAAATAAAATACGGTCCACATGAATAATTTATTCGTGTCAGCTCGAGAAGAACGTCACCGCTCCGCGCCATCTCTAGTTCATTCGCCGCTGACCGCACTACAAAAAAAAACACTCATCTTTTTATATTTTTTTTTAAATCGACGGTAGTTGAGCACGGGTCCTTACAGCGCGGCATCTCCACCCACATCTGGCATATTGCTGCCGTGACGTCACATTGGTCTTCAGCCAATCGTCACTGGACTCCTCCTCGTTCCCCATGGGTTCCCCATAGGGATCCCCATAGGCTCCCCATAGGGGTCCCCATAGGGGGAGTCCCCATAAGGATCCCCATAGGGGTCCCCATAGGGGTCCCCATAGGGGTCCCCATAGGGGTCCCCATAGGGATCCCCATAGGGGTCCCCATAACGGTCCTCATAGAGTTCCCTACTGGTCTCTCTGCCATGCCGCCCGGCTGGGACGGGCATGACCGCAGTTTGTGTGGATTACTCCCAGCGAGACCGCTCTGAGACGCTCCCAGGAGGACAGTTTGTGTGATAGTGTGTGTGTGTATGTGTGTGTGTGTTTGCGGGCGCGTTTGTGTGTGAGTGTGTGTGCGAGCGAGCAGCCGATTGTGTGTAACCACCGCGAAAGAGGGAAATCAGAAACCCGATATCCTCCCCCTACTCACATTTTTTTTTCTTTCGCATATTTTTTTTTTGCGTCATTTTGCTGCAGGGAGTTCGCTCGCTGTGCACGCGCCAAGCAGGGTGACAAACATGAGACGTCAAAACAAAGTTTCAAGAGGGTCGAAATCTTCCCGTAGACCTTGCAAAAAAATTTTTACACTAGAACTTTTTATTACAAATATTTTTTATACACTTTTTCGGGGAGGGGGGGGGGGTCACAGCGGGCTGCTGTCATGTCGCCGGTGCAGATTTAAATGTGGAGTTGACACTGGGACACAAAGTGCGCTCTGGGTTGTTTTCTCAGCCGTAAGCGTCGCATAAATAAATCATCGCCCTCCAAGCGAAGGGGTGGAAAGCAAAAAAAAAAGAAAGGTACAAAAGGAACGAGAATATAATTGTCGCCCCGGCCTCGCACTCTCCCCATTGCCCCCTCCCCACTTCTCTTTCTCTCTCTTTCTCCCTCTCTCCTGCTCTCTCTCTCTCTCTCTCTCTCTCTCTCTCTCGCTAATGAATTCGTCCGGCAAGGACAATTTGTGTTTCCAATGTGGCCGAGAGAAGCACACTCATACTTTTTAAGCGAATCGTTTGAGTGTGTGTGTGTGTGAGAGAGAGAGAGGGGAGAGAGAGAGAGATAGAGAGAGAGAGAGAGAGAGGGGGGGGGGAGGGAGGGAGGATCTTGATAATAGTTTGGTCCCCAATGAGCACGCCTGCCGTTGTGGCCTCGTGTGTTTTGATTGCTGTGCGCGAAGAGGGTGCGAGTGCGAGCGAGAGGGGATGAGGGCGATGTCAGAGGGAGGGAGGAAGAGGGAGCGAGATAGATAGAAGGGCAGATAAATAGAGAGAGAGAGAGAGAGAGAGAGAGAGAGAGAGAGCGATGCAGCCGATAGATGAGTCAGTGCAGTGGGCCGCAGACGGGACGGGTTGTGTGGGCACACTCGTGTAAAGTGTCTGCGCATCAGATATCTCTCATGGCTGCGGCGGATTTGGCCTCCGAGGACGGCGCTACGCCTTCTCCGCACAGCGGCCCCTATCTTCTTAACTCATGCTGCTTTGAGTGGCAGTATTTCTTGAATTCGTGTAACTTAACGCGCGCAGAAAAAAAAAACCTGTTTAACGATATCTTTGCGGTGTAGCAGCGCTGACGGTCCCCAAGATGGCCCCCCCACTTGGACCGCCGCCTCCGCGCGCCGCGCGCCGCTTGTAACAAATACGTAACGGATGAAAAATTCATCGTGCGCGGCGCAAGGCGGAAGGAAGGAGGGGGCGGCGTGGCGAGCGGGGGCAGGGAAATGTTTGACTTGATGTGAGCAGACATAAATCACGCAACCAGCGCGCCACGCCACGCCACGCCACGCCAACGCCACGCGCCACGCCACGGCCGTCAGGGTCCAATGAACACGGTTTGCAAGCGTTAAGGGACTGCGGGCGCGGGCCTCCAGCAGTGCGGCGAATGTCTCCTCTTCTTGCTGCATGCATAGCTTGGCTGGCGTGCTTCGAGTGCGACAGAGAGAGAGAGAGAGAGAGGGAAAGAGAGAGAGAGAGAAAGAGAGAGAGAGAGAGAGAGAGAGAGAGAGAGAGAGAGAGAGGGAGAGAGAGAGGGGGGGAACAGTAGCGCAGCGGAACGTGTCGCGAGCAAGGACCACGGCGGCGACGACATCGTCTATGAAAAATCGCTGATGCGTGGTTCCTGCGTCTGCAAGCAGCGCGCTCTCCCCGTTCGGCTTGGGCCCTCGATTCGGCCGGAGAGAGACAGATAGACAGACAGACAGAGATCGAAGAGAGAGAGAGAGAGAGAGAGAGAGAGAGAGAGAGAGAGAGAGAGAGAGAGAGAGAGAGAGAAAAGTTCGTCCACGTAGCAAACCTAAAATTCAAGTTATATTTTCGAAAACTCTCTGAATCTTGTTTATCTTGTTTGTTCTTTTACGAAACTGAATCTTTGTTATTAAAAAAATTCATTTCTAAATAACTTTAGCTTTTTTTTTCAATTTTGTCCTGTACATATCCTACCGCGATTTCTATTTCAATTATCTCGTTGAGATATTTTTTTTGGGAGGGGGGAGGGGCTAGGTGTTGTTCGCGGCTCGCTGACAGTCATTTTAGACGTTATGAAGAGGGGAACAGTATAGCGGCCGCGCACTGCATTAAAAGCGTTGTGTCGCCGCTCGCCGCGGCCGGGACTCGAACCCGGGTAGGCTTTGCGGGGACCAGACGCCGGCGGCCAGCGGCGGCTCGGCCGAGGAAGAGTCAGGAATATGATTTATAGTGGCCAGTCCCGTATGAATGAATGGACGAACCAACGAACGAGGGAGGGGCTGCGCGGCAGGCGGACCCTCGTGTTTGCGGGCCGGGGAGCCAGGAGCGAGGAGGAGGGGAGATGGCTACATCAGCGTGCCGGAGAGAGAGAGAGAGAGAGAGAGAGAGAGAGAGAGAGAGACGGCCGGGAGTAGTTTGTGAGGGGTCGAGGGGAGATGGGGGGGGGGGGGGTGAAAGGGCGCCCTGTCTGCTCTTAACGGGGTGAAAGGAGCGGGATATTTACGTTTGCGAACAACGACGACGACGACGACTATTCGCAGGGATTGAAAAGTTTTTATACGCGCGGGGGAGGGGGGGGGGGGGGGAGGGAGGGGCGGGGGTCGAATACGCGTCACAAGAAGCCAGTGCGGCGCGGGGAGCCCCCGGGAAGCGAACAGCGCCGCCGCCGCCGCCGCCGCCGTTCGCTCGCATCGCAATGAAAATATTTTTCCAGAACCTCTCCCCCCTGCCCACATCCGCTCCCAACCCGAGCCGCGAACAGGGCCGTCTCTAATATATAGATCGTTTTAGTTGGGAGTAGCGAGAAGGGCGGTCGGACACAGGAGTGAGAGAGAGAGAGAGATACATTTGCTAACTGCGTCCTGAAAAGCTATTGAAAATATAAACAAATGAAAAGAAGTAATCCCGTAGGTGGATTCAGTGTCGCATGACGCTGACGCCGTACGCCACCCGTATTCTTCAGTTTCCGCTTCGCTTTTGTCTAAAAATCATAGGAATCCGCGTCGGTGTGATGCGACAAGTCCACCTTGTCTGTGCAGGCGGGTCCCGATTTTGTTTTTCCTGGAGGCGCAAGTGCTGGCGGGCCTGAGGCCTGGCGCGACGCGAGGGCGTGGTGGTGGAAGCTGTGCGACAAGGAGGGGGCGATGTCACACGCAGCGAGGCGGAACCGGGGCCGGACAGCCACCCCAGACAGAGAGAGACGGACAGAGGCGGCGGCCCCGACCAGCCTGCGAGACAGACAGAGACACAGACAGTGGCGGAACCGCCTTCACCCTCGTGCTGCTCGTGCTATCCCTCATGGCCGAGCCCGACTACCCGCACCGCCGCAGTCTCTCCCTCTCCCTCTCTCCCTCTCTCTCTCTCTCTCTCTCTCTCTCTCTCTCTCTCTCTCTCTCTCTCTCTCTCTCCTCTCTCGCTGGTCCGCTGCGTCGCGCACGATGACTGCAATAATAAAATGTTTTTAGTGTCTGCGAGATGCGGCGGCGGCGGCGGCGGCGGCACTCCGATGGACAACAAGACCCCCGACGACGTCGTTACACCGCTATTGGCAGGCACACACACCCCCGCGCGGGCCACCCGATCTGCCTTTAGTGTCCCTCCGGGACTATTAGCAGCGAGGAGGAGCCCGCAGTCGTCACCACCGCCGCGGCCAGCGCCGTCCGCGTATTACGTCACCCAGTCGGGATTTGTAGAGAGAGAGAGAGAGAGAGAGAGAGAGAGAGGAGAGAGAGAGACGGAAAATAACGGGGCAGAAATTGGGAGAATTGTGTGCGTGTGTGTGTGCACATATATATCAGGACGCCGGGTCGGCCTGATGACAAGTCCGAAGCGCCTCATTAACCACTTGTTTCGATGCGGAACAACAGTGGAGCGCATCTTAGCACCCCTGCTACGCTCTGTCTCTCTCTCTCTCTCTTTCTCGCCCTCTCCCTTGCTCTTGCCTGTTCCACTCTTCCCTCCCTCCCCACCCCTCTCTCTCTCTCTCCCTCTCCAACACTGTGCTATATCAAATGTCACGTCATTAAAATCCACGATCGCATCCAGTAGATCACCCACACCCATCTTCCCTAACCGAGTCCGCGGCAACTTTGGAAGAGGAGTAGTTTGCCGGAGTGAGAGAGAGAGAGAGAGAGAGGAGAGGGGGGTGAGAGACAGTGGCTGCTTCGGCACTTAACCAAGACCTCCACAGCCACCAATGTCCATTTTTTTTCAAAATTAAGAACACAAAAAAATCTTAAAAGAGTGGCAAGGTAGGCAAAATGCCAAATTTCCTTTATTATTATTTTTTTTTTGAAAAAAAATTATTTACGTGTTTTGGTGCGCAGTGTGTTAAGATCACCCTTCGACATGCATTCCGCACACACAAAAATCTTCTGTCTACTTAAACACGCCAAATTCAATTTTTCCCTCCCTCCCTCCCCTTCTCTCTCTCTCTCTCTCTCTCTCTCTCTCTCTCTCTCTCTCTCTCTCCTTCTCTCTATCTCTCTCTGTGCAGCCCGGCCATTTTACTCCCCATCTCCGTCCCGCCGCACACTCTCCCTCGCTCTCTCGCTCTTGAGGGCGGCGTCCCCTACCCAACCGCCGAGGCACGGCTTGCTGCTCCGCTGCTCCGGTGAGTCACGGCGCCGACGAAGACGACGCCGACGACGCTAGCCCGCCGTCGTCGGCGTGCTCGGGGCGCAGCCCCCGGGGCTCGGGGGTGGCCGTCGCCGCCGTGGTCACCGCCGGCGTCGGGAGCCCCTGGGAGGGTAGGCCGCCCGAAGACACCGGTGGGCGGCGGGCGGCCTACCCTGCGGATGGCGGGCGCCAAGCCGGCGACGGCCCGCCGGCCCGTGAGCAAGGCTCGGCTTATACTCCTGTCGGCGGAGACTCTAGGTGTGGGCGTTAGTGCGCGCCGCGGCGGGGGCTCCGCTGTCTCCGCGGCGCGGGGTATCTCCGGCACACCTCCGTACCTTCGCACGGCCCTACCCCGTGCCCCGCGCGAGGGTGTAACAGCGATAATTTTATTTTATTTCACTTCCGAGACGGGCGAGATGAGTGATGGGCTGTTTGCAATTTTCTTGGCATGGCGGCGGGCCGGTCGGAGCAGCCGGCATGACCACGAGCGTGGAGTATTGCTGCAGTAGCGTAGAGTAACGACCGTAGTTCCAAGCTCCGCTCCATCAAACGTCCTGGGTTTCACAAATGGTGTTCGTCAAGGAATCACAGCTCCAAAGAATTTTTGAAATGATCTTTCTCCAGCGTCGAATCGCAACGCGAAAAAACAAACGGGCGCGGCGAGTTGCGGGTATTTGAACCCGGGACCCACGGCGCCGGGGCGGGCCGGGGCAGAGCGCGCGGCAGCGCAAAGCTCCCACTGTTTACCCCGGACGCTTGAAATAAACCTGCTGTAAGGGCGCCGCGGGCCGGCGGGGCGTGGCGTGGCGGGGCGTGGCGCGGCGTGGCGTGGCGGCCGGGGGTGGCACCGTGGCGGGGCGCAGGCTGATGTAGGAGCCCCATTTCCGGAAACTCACTGCCCTCTGTCTCCGCCTGATAGTCCCCCCAGGCCGGGCGCATAAGAAAGGGCGCCCCGCAGCCGTCGGCCAGGAGCGTTGCGTTAAGGGTCCGGGGGAAGGGCCAGGGCCGGCAAGGGCCAGGGCCGGCAAGGGCCCAGCGAGGCCGCAGGCCGCCCCCACCCCCGCCTCCGCACCGCCGCACACCCGGCCCGGACGCCTAATGAAATCTCATTCAATTATTTTCAAAATTTGCTACGAGTTTTTCAAAAAAAAATCAACTTTTTGATTTTTATTTTTGAAGGCTTTAAATTTAAAAAACTTTCAAAAAAGATTCTTTTTTTTTCGACTTTATATTACTTTGATGCTAAACCGGGTCCCGGACCGTGTCGTGGCAGAGTCGCGATTCGCTCCCTCCCTCCCTCCCTCTCTCTCTCTCTCTCTCTCTCTCTCTCTCTCTCTCTCTCTCTCTCTCTCTCTCCCCCCCGCCGGCGCCGCCTCGGTCCCTGGCCGTGATAAAGGACAGATGGACAGGAGGCGGGCTGCGTCCGCGGGGAGGTCCACGTCGCCGTCAGAGCACACGTCGCACACGGCGTTGCCGGCGGCGGCGGCGCGGACGCAGCCCCCGCGTGGAACTGGGCTATGCCCGGCTATGCCCGGCTGTGGCGGTCCGCGTGCGTGGGAGAGAGCCCCCCCCCCCCCCCGTCCGGCCGTGCCGGGGCCCCGGCGCGCCCAAGCCTCTGCACCTGGGTAAAAATATCCTCCTCCCCCCCCCCTCTCTCTCTCTCTCTTTCATGTTTTCCCTTTCTTCCTTGCGTCTTCGACGCGCACCCCCGTGTCTCTCTCTCTCGCACGTCCTCCAACAGTCTGAGCCCTGTATCGTCTCGCCCCCTCCTCTCTCTCTCTCTCTCTCTCTCTCTCTCTCTCTCTCTCTCTCGCTCCGCTGTCTCTAATCTGTCAGAGGACAACCACGGCAAACCGTCGCGCTCCTGGTGGCCGCGGCCCCGCGGCCCGACCCCCGCCGTCGAACGTCAATCGACGGCAACCTGTGCGCCGCGCCGGTCTCCCGGTGCACCGCGGACGGCGGGCGAGGCTGTCGGGCCGCGACTATGCCGACGTCCGCGGGCGGGCGGGGCCGCAGCGGCGCGGCGTCGGGGGGAGGGGGGGGGGGGCGAGGACCACGTCGTGGCCGCGGCGACGCGCGCGAATCAGAGTGACCAGTGATCCGATTATGAGAAATCCTCCGTGAGTCAGGCAAGGCCCCGCACGTGCCGCCCACGCGCCGTCAGCGGTTGGGCGGCGGCGGCCGCAGCGGCGCCGCGGTGTGCGGGGAAGTCCACCAATTCACTTGTCCCCCCAACATACATACACACAACCTGTCGAACAGCACGCGCGGGGCCTTTCTCGAACCAATCAGCGGCCGCGCGGCGCGAGAGGGCGCGCGGGCGGACCAATCAGGAAGCGTGTCCGAACCGTCACGTGAGGCGGCCCGGTGTATCCGGCCGGCCGGCCGGGCATTCCAGCCAGGGGCACTATTGGCACACATCGGCACGCGGCTGTTGTTGTTGTTGGAAGCGGTGGCGGCGGTGTGGTGGCAGTAGCGCCGGGTTGTCGCACTCGCGCCGCCCGGCCCCGCGGTCCACGGCTCCGCGGCCGCGGCTCGGCCTGCCGTCGGCCTCCGCTGGAAGTCGACGGAGCGAGCGGGCCTTGCCTTGGTATACCTCCTACTCCTAATAAGGGCACCTCTCGCCAACCAGTCACCACACACACACACACACACACACACACACACACACACATGGCGGCACGATGGCACGTGAGGTTCCTCAAGGCGTCCTCACGGATCCGCACACTGCACATCCTCTCCCCCCCCCCTCCTACTCCAGAAAAATATGACCTCCGGAAAAAAATTACGCCCAGTGCTTTCTACGTGGGGAGTTATCGTCAGAGATTTATTCTCCGATGTTATTTTATTATTAGTATTATTTTTCGGGGCACGCCGCCCCGGATGCAGGCGCCGGGGCCGCGCTGTCGACGCCGAGGTGCACGACCGCCCCCGCCTCCCCTGCGGCATCCCCTACGTCCACGTCGTCGTCGTCGGCGCCGTCCTCGGCGGTGGCGGCGGCCGGGTGCGGGGTGTGGACCCCGCGCGCACCCCCTCACCCCGCAGCCGTGACGTCACCGCAGTGGGCGGCGGCGAGCGGAGGGGAGGGGGTGGAGGGGCGCTTCCCCGCCGCCGCCGCGGGCCGCCGCCCCGACCCGAGTCCGCCCGAGCCCGACGACGTGCCGAGCGCCCGCGCCGCCGCCGCCGCCGCCACCACCGCAGCACGCGAGAAGGCGGATTTCGACTCGCGTTTTGGCCAAGTCTCGGATGTCGGCGTTCCAACCCATCGACTGAAGCCGCCGCGGGCCACGACGCCGACGGCGAAGCCCTGAAACTCCAGGTGAGAGGACGTCGCACGAGGCTCGTCGGGGTTCGGAGCACGTCCGCGTCGAGCCCGGGGACTTCGAACAGGCCGCGCGTCGCGGCGCTGCCGCCCGGCCGGGCCCGGCCAGCTCCGCTGTCTCTGTCTCTGTCTCGCAGATGTGATCCCCGCCTCTCCCTCTCCCTCCCTCCCCTCTCCTCCCCTCCCGCCTCCCTGGGCAGCCATGACTGAGAGTGTGTCCTGAGCGCCGTTCGCGCCGTCTCCGTCCCGACCAGTAGAGGCTAGGCCCTACCCGTCCCGCGCACCCGGGTATCTCGATTTTTCCCGCGGCGAAATTCGCGCTCGGATCCGTTCGCCCCGCCCCCACCGGGAATGCCCGCAACCCGGCGCGTCGCGTTCCGAACACAGTTTTGAACGGGCTGCCACCGCTCTGCCCCCTCCCTCAAGTGGGCGGAGGCGAAAATGCATCGCTTTCCCAGGCCGTGTTGACAGTTGAATAAACAACGGGTACCGCAGGAGTCGCCGTACGTCGGAATACAAGGTTTGGACCCGAGTTTCTCGTTGAATCTTTGCGGGAGGGCGTGAGGGGCGCGGCCGCGGCCCGTGGCCAGGTGGGAACGCCTCTCCCGAGTCGGCCCCCGCTTCAGTTCTGCCGAGGATCGATGCGAAGCAAGCCATCTGTGAGGTTATGTGACGCCCGTCTGGTATCGATTTTCGTCTCTTTGTCCACCCTGCGGGGCTTTCGGGCTCGCCGAGCAGCCTGTGCCGCGGCCCGCGACGTAAAGATGGACCTGTGAGAGGTAAAACTGAGTTTGCCGTCGAGGGACGTGTCCGCTCGCCCGTTTCTGCCCGTTGTGGAGGTTATGACGGGAGAGATGTCCTTGTAGTGTTTTAAATATAGCAGCGCCGCTTCTCCCGTGGGGTCCTGGCGCAGCCCCTGCGAATTTATTGACAGGTCAATTTGTGACAGGCGTTGTGTGGCTTTTTGGCCTCGAATCGGGCTGTGCGAGTGAATGTAAACAAATGTTACCTGTCAGAATTACTGTTATGTTTGTTTTGTAAATTATAATTTTATTATGGTTTTGGAAATAATTTGTGTCAAGCCACATCCTCGTATCTATCTTTGTTTCTACAACTACAATGACTGTCAACGCTTCATACTTTTGAAAGGCTAAAAAGTACATGAATTGTCTTAAAGGCGAGTGCAGTTTCAAGGCGCTTAGAGGGTTTTTGTTTTCTGGGGTCCTGAATCTACTGTGTTTCTTAAGTGAGGGCATCTCTTTGGTAAAATTGGCGTGATGTTTTCGGATGTCATGAAATGACTGTAATGGTGATTCCTAGTGCAATGAGCTGTTGGATAGCCGTGTGAGTCGCCCACTGTGAAAATGTAGACTGAGTCACAAATGGTCGTGCAGATTTGGGATGCTTGCCTGGTGTGTGCGTGTTGTGCCTGTTTAGAACTGTTCCGTCAGCGTCACCAGAGTGTTCAAAGCTGTAGATTTATTTTGCCTGCAATTTCTCAGGTGTATGTCTCTGAGTGGTGGTTTGGCAGACGAGCGCTAAGACTGTGCTGATAATTTATGCCACCTTTGGCCCGCTGCCAGGCGGGGCAGACGGAGGGAAGATGTGTCTGGCCTCTCGCCGACCACTGGTCTGTGGATGGCTGGCTTGAGAAAATTGCATGGGTTTTGTTGTGGATTTGTTATTGAACTTCAGGGATTAAAATAGGTTCTAGGGAAAACTGAGTCAGTCTGCTATTTGGTGTCTTAGGGTAAACTGCTACTGTCCCCTGGGGGACCATTAAAACCATCAGAGTGACGGTGATTTGACCATGGTTCTTTCAAACTCAGAAAAATTCTCTCTCTGGATAAATTTAGGATTTGTCTTTCAAAATCAATTTTGTTTTCTTTCCGTTTTTTTTTCCTTCTAAATTGAGGTGCGAAAATTTTAGCGGGCACTCAAATTCACCAGTCCAGTGTAAAACCCGAGCATATAATTTTCACGATTTTATTTTTATTTAAAAAATTTTTGACCTTGGAATTTATTTTGGTTGACACTCAGTATTTCTTCTGTGTGTGTGTGTGATGCGGATATTTCCTCAAATCTGCGTCTGCCGAAGGGGGCTGAGTTTGCGGTGCGGTGCGGTGTGGCGTGCGGCGCGGCGCGGCGCGGCCCCGTCTGCACGTGGGCCGGCGGCCTGCCGTGTGGTGCGGGGGGCGTCGTCGTCGTCGGCGGCCAGCTGCCGCTGCGCCGCCGACGCCGCCGTCGTTTCCGCCTAGTTGCGTGGTTTCTCACTTTTCTGCCCGCGCCGCGCGTTCGAGTAGGCAGAAGGTGCATCCGGTGCGGGGGCCGCGGGGGCCGCGGGGGCTGCGGGGGCCCCGCCGCTGCAGCCGGGCCCTTGCGGGGCGGGGCCGGCCTGGATTGTAACACATGGGCGGCGGCGGCATGCCCGCTCCGCGCTCCACACTGCACTGCCCCCTCGCCGCTGCTGCCGCCGCTGTTTGAACAACTCCCGCCACGCCGCGCCACGCCGCGCCACGCCGCGCCACGCCGCGCCACGCCACGCCACGCCACGCCGCGCACGTCCGACTCGAGACGCGAGGCGAGGGCACGGACCGCTCTTTTAGACGCCGTACTCCGGCAAGAGACATGTGCAAAAATTGAAAAAAAAAAAACAATCAAATAAAAATTTCAAAAAATTACAAATGAATTTTTTTTCAAAAGGCAAGGGCTAAAAATTTTTTTTTTTCAAAGGACAATCGTAAGTGCGTAAAGTGTAATTTTTTGCAAAATGTCCTTCATTCATTTTTGTCGAATTTTTTTCTCTCTTGTAACTTTTTTGTTTTTGTTTCTGAAACGAATGCCCACCGCGGCACTTGCGCGGCCGCTGCGAGCAGTTACATCGCGTGTAACGCCCCGTTTACAGCCCTGATCCTGCTCACGGAGTAGTAAAGTTTGTAATTGTGTTAGCTCATGCACACTACCAGGGTGGGGCCCGCGAACTGAGATGCCTCCCTCGTGCGTAACTACGAGGAACTCACAACTTGCGACGACATTAAAAAAAATCGCCATAAATCGTCTTGCCCTTTTTTTCCTTTACTGAAAATGTAAAGCGGGAGAGGGGGGGGGGGGAAGTTGGTTGTATTCCAGAGTTTGGAACTCTCCTCTCTCTCTCGCTCTCTCTCTCTCTCTCTCTCTCTCTCTCTCTCTCTCTCTCTCACTCTCTTGCTCCTCCGCCCCCTTCGCTCCCTCTCTGCGTGAAATCGCATTGATGGATGGCGTTCGCGTAGTGCCAAGCTAGAAGCAGGAAACCGGAAGGGACGAGGGGAAATGGGAGGAGCGGCGAGCCGGAGGGGGGAGCGGGGCGGGGGGGGGGGGGGGGGGGGGGTAAGCAGAGCGGTCAAAGGTCACATAGGCCAGCCTGGGGAGAAAGCCAACCGGGCATTCAATGATTGTCACCCCAAATATTTTTTTTTCCACTTGTCTCCAAATCTGACTTGATCGTACACTTATGTACTTGAGTGTAAAATTATTTTTAGAGTTTAAAGTTGTTTTTTTTTTTTTTTGCTGCATTGGCTGGCTTGTCGCGTGCCTCTCCCCTCCACTTGTCCTGTATTCACTCGATGGGGCTGCGGAGCCGGCCGCGTCCATTGCTACCAATTATTGCCAGCGTGCTGACGACTCGTCGCAATTGAGCCGCGTCCGAAATGCGTGTAAGTGCATTTCCGAAACGGACTGCCCCCCCCCCCCCTCTGTCTGTCTCTCTCACTCCCTCTTCCACTCACTCTCACACACACACAAGCATAGACGCGCGTTGCACCAAAACAAGGGATACTACTTAATTTCTTTTTTAAAAATAATGCCTCTTTGAAAATTATTTTATTTTTTGGGGGGAAAGCAGAAGCAAAACGCTGCGGTTCGTTTTCTTTTGCTTGAACACACTCGCTCGCTCGCTCGTTCACTCACTCACTCGGTCGGTCACGGCCGGCCGATGTGTGTGTGTGTGCGTGTGTGTGTGTGGTCCCCCTCCCCGTACCCCCTTCCTGTTACGTCCCACAGCGCCCACTTACTTTACTTGGCACGCGTCTGGAGGCGCCTCCCCCCCCCCCTCTCTCTCTCTCTCTCTCTCTGCTATTCTTCTCCTTCGTCCTTTTCTTTCTTTCTTTTTTCACGCGAGGATCGGCGTCGTCACGGAGTCGCGCCCTCTGAGTGGACACTGTGTTCTCGTTGTGGACCCCCCCCCAAACACACACACACACACACACACACACACACACACATATACACACTCGGGTAGGACTTGGGAGTTTTAGGCGTCGCGTGCTAGATTGGGACCCGACGCGGCGGCAGTGTGGTTGTCTCTCTCTCTCTCTCTCTCTCTCTCTCTCTCTCTCTCTCTCTCTCTCTCTCTCTCTGACGCGCCGCCCAAATTCTCATACGCCGAGATTCTGCCCTGCCTTTTAACGAGGCTGCCGCGGGGGAGTATTACACAATTGCGCGTCCTCCGTCCTTGGGGGGGGGGGGGGGGGGCGGCGGGGGGATATTTTGAAGCGTTCCGCTGCCGGCGGCGGGGCCGCGGCTCCCCCTCTTCCTGTCTCTCTCCCTCCGCCCCCCCCCTCTCTCTCTCTCTCTCTCCTTTGGCTCCCTCTTACTCCCTCTCGCTCTCCTGGCGCCACGCATCTCCGTGTGTTCGCGCACCGCCCTGTGTGAGTGGGAGAGAGACGGCATGCTGTCACCGCCACTCGTCGGTCTGCGGATGAGGCGCACGTCAACGGCCAACACACACACACACACACACACACACACACGTACACACGTACACACGTACACACACACACGCACACACACACACGCACACACACACACACACACACACACACACACACACACACACCTCTCACAGGGTTGCGTCAATTTCTAGGAGAAATGTAGCCGCGCGGATAGGTCACGGTATTCGAACCCGCGTTACGTAGACCCTCTCAAGAGACGCCGTCAAAATTTGGAGCGCGCTGCGGCCGCGGCTGCGTTCGCTTTTATACTCTGGGCCGAACGGTTTTGCTGCTGCCTGTACAGTCCGTCTGCGTCTACTTTTGGCCGTGACTGTAACCACGACGCGGTCCCGAGTCAGCAGTGCACCGCCGAGGCGCGGCCCTCAGCAACTCGGTACAGCAGCGACTGTACAACTTGAACGCCGTGGTGTTCAAGATTCGCGTCAAGGCTTCCCAACAAAGTCTGGATTAAAAAAAAATACCCCCCCCCCCCCAAAAAAAAAAACCTGGAAAGTTCATGGAAATGGTCAGGAAAACTGAAAATTTGTATGGGGCCGGAAAGGAAAATTCGGTGAAATTTTCGGATCGTCACGAAAAAAAATTCATGTGAGTGGGGGGGGGGGGGAGTCGTGGAAAATTTTGAATTTCGGTCGAAGGAAAGTCATGACAAAAACACATGTCACGGATACGGCCTAGGGGAAAAAAATTGGGAACCCTCCTGTTCGTACGGGAAACAAAAGTATTTTTTTTATTCTAAAATACCGGACGAGAATCGCTCGTTTTTTTTAAATATTTTTGTTGTGGCGGTTTGAGACAGCGGCTCGGCGCGCTGCACTGTGCTGACGGCGGTGCGATAAGGGATGTGAATATTTCGAGTTGGCTGTGTGTGTCGTCTGCCTGTGCATCAACGGCGTCCTGTAAAAAACACACACAT
The DNA here is from genome assembly GCA_026979955.1 of Megalurothrips usitatus. NCBI lineage: Eukaryota > Metazoa > Arthropoda > Insecta > Thysanoptera > Thripidae > Megalurothrips > Megalurothrips usitatus. The sequence goes on from CM049607.1 coordinate 5,263,828, forward strand.
TAAAAACTACATCAGAAATGTTAGTTTGACTTTTTTAAAAAAATTATCTTGATGTGCGGGCCATGGTAAGGATATTATTCATTTCGTCCCGCACCGGCAAGGTGAAATTTATCGAACGGAACGAAAAAAAAAATAGTGAACGCTCTGTTATTTCTTGTTTGGTTTTTGCGCAGCCCTGCCGTGTATACACATGCAGCTCTCTGATTTCGTCTTAATTGGGTCGGTCTCTATTATATAGCGTGTCTCGTGATGGCTTCTTTTTTTTTTTCTTCTTCGCCTTTGGTTGGTAGTACAAAGGCTTCTCTCTGTCGCTGCTGCGTCGGTGACCTCTTTTTTTCTTCTTCTTCCTCGGTGGTTCGAGCTGGAAGTTTCGTACCGCGGCGTTGCACATATTTTATTCCAGTTTACCTTGTCTGCCGGGAAGGTTTTGGTCACCGTTTCCCCGCCTGCTGAATTTCCTTCCAGTGGGCTTTCGGCACCGAGCAGGTTTCTCCCTCCCTTTTTTTTTTCTGCCCCCCTTTCTCTATCTCTCTCCTGTGCCCTCTCTTCATATCTCTCCCTCGTTACCCACTCCCTCCCCCTCTCGAAGGCCGTTTTATTGTATTGCCATTAGCGGCACGTGGTACGTCCCTCCCCTCTCTCCCTCCCTTTCTCTCTCTCTCTCTCTCATGGGCGGAATGTCGTCTGTCTCCTCTCCTGATTGGCGAATTTGCAATGAGTGCGAGGGGGACGGCGAGCTCGGCCCGTCCTGCCGTTTCGGAGACCTCCCCCCCCCCCCCCCCCCCCCCCCCCGTGCCCCCTCTCCCCTGCAAACTGCTGCCGTTGTTGCTGTTGTTGTTCTCTTTGGCTGCGACCTAAAAACCACGTAACTGTATGACATTTGGCACAGCAGTTGTGTTTTGTTGTTGTTGCTGAATGGGGAGGGGGGGGGGGGGGGTCCTCGGTTCGTCGCTGCCTCTCTCTCTCCTCTCTCTCTTTCTAAGGACGCGCTGTGAATTAATCAACAATTAAAAGTTGAGTCTTCGCGCTGCCGGCCCAAGAACAAAAAGAGAGAAGGGTAGAGGATGTCGCCTGGAAAGGGTGGCCCGCTGCCCGCCCGTATTCTTTTTAATAACGCGACGGACGAATCGCTTGATTCTCTCGCGTCACATTTCGTCGTGGAAAGTCACCTGTGTGTGTGTGTGCGTGTGTGTGTCGCTTTCTAAAGGACCAATAGGACCGTCTGAGAAAACTTTTCGCGACTGAATATCTTTTACCTCTCTTGCTCTCGCTCGTGTGGTGGTGCGGCGCTCTGTGTCTCTGTCACTCCTCTTTTGGTGTGGGGTCTTTCTCGTTCTTGCTTGAGGCGCGCTGGCGAAAACTTACACGCGCGCACACACACACACACACACACACTGCAGCTCCGGAGTTTTGTCGCTGTCAGCTTGTCAGCTGTTGTCGCCCGAACACACGTGCGTCAGACGGCGTCGGCCGTGTGTGCCGTGCGGATCAACGCACTGCAGTCGGCACATACCGGACCTCGGACCCTTTGCATCACGACCCTCCTCTCCAAACAAAAAAGAAACATTTCAAAAATAAAATTGAAAAAAAAAAACATTTTTTTTTACTCTAAGCTATAATGAGTTTTGACTTTCGCGCGCTGTAGGGCCTTGGAATCGATTTCTCGAAACGGTCCCAAGAAATAAAATGGTCGTGTGTGTTATCGTTGAATATTTTTTTTTAAACCGCGAGTGAAAACAAGCGCGCTTTGGTGACTAATCGAACCCGCCGTGTGTGTGTGTGTGTGTGTGTGTGTGTGTGTGTGTGTGTCGCACTAGTATAATGCTTCACGGCGGTGACCCGGCGCCCCTATAAATAGCGGCGGCGGCTGCGGAGACCTCCTTCCTGCACGGATTGGTTTTCGCGCTCGGTTGAGGCCATGAAGTGTTGCCGCCGCCATGGGCCGTCGAGTCAGCTCCGCGGCTCAAAGGGCCGCTCATGACGACCCTGTCCGACCGAAATCCTTTGCTGCTCAAACTAAAATAAATCACTCGCTGCCAGTTGTTGTTTTTCTTCTCCCTCGCGAATCGGGTATTCCGCTCGGGCGGGACGACCGATTTTTCAGTCGGCTCGTGGCCGGCGCCCGCGTCGGAGATACTCCCTGCTGCGGCTCCCCCCCAGACTGGATCCGCTCTTGTGATTCACGAATTGTCCTCGACACCCGGTCTGAGTTTCGGGGTAGTTGGACTGGCTGCGGTCAGCGGAGGTCAGCGGTTGGCCGGCTCGGCTCTCCTTCCCAGTCACTCTCCGTGTTATTTCTTCCCATTTTGCTTCGGCGGCGACGCGAATGCCGGGCCGAATGAACGGTTAAAGGAATACGGCCGGTCCCCCGCGGCCCCGAAAATGCCGGCGCCGCATGCGGACGCACGTCCGCGCCGTTAAAGTCCTTCTGATTCGCGGAGGGGGTCTGGCTCTCTGCGGTAGAGAGACTCGGTCTCTCTACTCTGCAGTAGAGAGACTCGGTCTCTCTACTCTGCAGCGGTCAGAGAGCCGAGCTCCTGGAGGAGGCCTCGATGGCAGGGTTGCCTACCATGCACAGGCGCCGTCCCTCGCCGCTTTGATGGGTGACGATTCCTTGGACTTCGGGTCCTAGAAGAGCTCTTGCGGATTCACGGGAACGCCTTTGCTATCCAGGTAGGGGGAGCTTGTCTCGAGCTCCCATGCTCCTGGAACTGGAGCTCGTCCTGGTCGATCCTTCCAGAGATGGGAACTGGAGCTGACGCGGCTGGTCATTACTCTGAGAGCTTGTCCGCACTGTAAAAATTTCGGTTTCAAAATTTCCAAACAGTTTGTGCTGCAAATTTTCCTATCATTTTGTTGGAATTCTCAAAAAAAAAAATTGTGACGTTGCAGGAACTTGAGGATGTCCAGGAACTTGAGCTCCTGTGCGGTTCCCCTGCTGCTCCTGGAGCCTTGTCCGGGAGCTCTCGTTACGTAATCTGTGCACGGCTCGAGGGGTCCAATCGGGGTGATGTCACACCCATCCGCACGGCATGCAGGAATGCGCGGCCCTAAACTGCCTTCTATAAAACTAGGCGGGTCGTTGCCGGCGGCGGCGGCGGAGGGGGCCGGGGGCGTGTATTTTATCCCTTTATGACGCGGGCAGGGCGCCGCCGCGGTGGGGGTGGAAGGGTTTGAATACCCTTTTCCAGCGGAGTTCCTCCTCGCCTCCTCTTCCCCGCCGTCGTCATTCCATCTTCAGCTCCTCTCTCTCTCTCTCTCTCTCTCTCTCTCTCTCTCTCTGCTGGAGCCAATGCCCCGCAGCAGCACCTCTCGCCGCCCGCTGCACCCGAATTTTTCGCTGCCCGTTTCTTTTCGCCGCTCCGCGGTTCTGGTCGAGTTTATTACGGTGGTGCTGCCGGAAGGAGGATCCAGCAGCAGCAGGGCGGCGGCTTCTTATTATTGCTGCCCGAGCCATCCTCAACATCATCACCTTGGTCATCATCATCAGAATTTGTATCACCATCATCTACATCAACTTCTCTAAAGTCATCATCCTTAATACCATCAACCTCGTCATGATCGTCCCATCCTCAACATCATCTTCCTAATCATCATCATCTTCCTCGTGTGTCGCTCGATCTGTTTTCCTTGTTTTGACGACAGCCTCCGCGGCTGTTTATCGGCATCATTTTTAAGCAACACAAAGTCGCGTGCCTGCTAATTTGTGTCTGCGTGTCTGCTAATTTGCTGATTGCCTCGTTCTGTCTGCTCCAGGTACGCTCCCAGTGCTTCGGCCTCCACGTCCTTCGTCCTTCGTGAGTACTTTGTGTCGGAAACAGAAATGATACAGTGTCGGCAGTGTAACCAAACCGCGGAAAAATATCGGCACGGGGGGAAGGGGGGGGGGGGGGGTCTTAGCCCTTTTGCTACATCTTCAAAAGCAGGTCGACATAACGGGGACTTATCTGTGTGTGTGTGTGCGTTCTGCAAAAGAAAACGCGGTATTGAGTGTGTGTGTGTGTGTGTGGGCTGCTAACAACAACAACAATAGCAGCACTATGGTCCCGCCTGGCGCCGCCTGTATGGCGCCTCAACGGCGGGCCTGGCGCCAGTGCCGGCCGCCGGTGGCGCCAGGGGGGCGCCGTCTACCCCCCCCCCCCTCTTTCTCTCCCTCCCCCGCCTCTGGGCTTCCACCCCCCCGTGCCTCCTGGATCATCCCCTACATGGTTGCGTCCCTTGTCTCCCTATTCGTCCTCTCTCTCTCTCTCTCTCTTCTTTCTCTCTCTTTACTCCCCCCTCCCTTTTCTTCCCTCTTTCTCACTCACTCCCGCGCTGAAGGGAAGGAATGGAAATTTATGTTGACGTTTTTCTTGTACTTGTTTCTGTTGGTCGGCAAATGGGATTGGTCCATTTCATCTGGAGAGGAGGGGGGAGGGGTTACGTGTGTGTGTGGAGGGGGTGGGAGACGGAGATAGGGGTCGGGTGATGAAGCTGTAGTGGGCAGGCGGGGTGACTGCATCAGCCGGGACCGCGGACTCGAATACCGACTGCCCCCACCCAGCGCCCTCGCGCGGACACCTTGCACACATTATAGTGCCCTCTGATTTGGTTTTCCGGCGAGGTTTGCGCACCGCCCCAATCTCTCTCTCCTCTCTCTCTCTCTCTCTCTCTCTCTCTCTCTCTCTCTCTCTCTCTCTCTCACGCGGTCACTTCATAGACGAGTGAATCGTATAACTGCGGCAGGGAGGGAGGGGGATGAGGGCAGGTTTGGGCCTTTTCTTCTACTTCTTTCGCCCCTCTCTTCCGTTCTTCCCCTTCCTCGAGCAGACACTCCCTCCCCCCCCTCTCTCTCTCTCTCTCTCTCTCTCTCTCTCTCTCTCTCTCTCTCTCTCTTTTCTTGCTCCCCATCTTTGTCTCTCTCCGGGCAGACAAAAGTTGACAAGCGAAGCAGGGCAATATAAGACTGTCCGCGGCTTGTGTGTGTGTGTGCGCGTGTGTGTGTGTCGGCCAGTCTGAGCTGTCTGTTATGACATGGTCGCTGCCCTCGCCCGCTACACACGACTCAGATTTGCTCCAACGACCTCTTATTTGTCCCATAGCCATGTCGAAAAACGCACCAAAACTTCCGTCTTTTTTTTCTTACATTTTTTTTTCTTTTTAGATTTTAAGTGGAATTTTTTTGGGGATCTTTTTTTTTTTGGAAAATAATTTGCTGAAGAATCCGACGTTATGCGTCGGGTGGACTCTGCGAGTCGTCTGCTGGGGGCAGCGCCGCTGTGCCTGCTGGACTGCAGTCAGGCGGCGGTGGCCGCACTGCGGGCTGCCGGCCCTCCTAGAAGTGCCAAGGCTCTCTCTCCTCTCTCTCTCTCTCTCTCTCTCTCTCTCTCTCTCTCTCTCTCTCTCTCTCTCTCTCTCTCTCCCTCTCTCCCTCTCTCTCTCTCTCTCTCCTAGCCTGTCACAGCACAATAAGATTGCCCCCCTCCCCCTTGTAGTCTCGTGTTACCCCCCCTCTCCCCCCTCCCAAACCCCTCCTTCACGCCCCCCAGAGACTGTCTGCGGACAGCCTCAAAGGCACCGGACACACCTCTCTCTCTCTCTCTCTCTCTCTCTCTGCCACTCTCTCTCTCTCTCTCTCTCTCTCCCTGCCACTCTCTCTCTCTCTCTCTCTCTCTCTCTCTCTCTCTCTCTCTCTCTCTCTGCCGCCTGGCGGGTAGGCAGCCCCTGCAGCACACGCGTGTCGTGCGGGCTGGCCTACCCCGGACTTGGCGGGCGCCCGCCAAGCGTCATCTCGTCTCCAGTTATATCCACCCCCGAAAAAAAAAAAAACCTTTTTAATTATCGCCCCGCACCGCCACACCGCCGCCACCCCTCCGCTCCCACCTGAGCTGTAATCAAACGCTGTCCATCCCTAAGACCTCTCTATTGCCGCTCTCTCTCTCTCTCTCTCTCTCTCTCTCTCTCTCTCTCTCTGATCTGGAGCACGCCGCTGAGGGGATCAGATTTCTGACCGCGGCTGCGGCGGCGCTGGAGTGCGCGGTGCGCCCAGCGCGGCGTTGTCTTGCCCGGATTGGGTCTGCGGACCTCCCGCTGGAGCGCACTGGAGGGCACTGGAGCCTCCAGCGCGGCGCGTTCCCACCTGAGACGCGGCGGCGGCTCGCTGACCGCGGCCGGAGAGGCGCGCCCTTATCTGTTACCGCCGTTATCTCGGCTGGAGATCTGCTGGAGCCAAAGCAGCAATTGGCTGGGTATTGTGATGACATGCGTAGCGAGCGAGAGAGAGAGAGACGGGGAGAGACTGTGGGGGAGGGGGCGACAGAAAGAGACAAATAGAGGGTGGGTTGGGGAGGGGGTTGCGGAGGGAAGGAGAGAGAGAGAGAGAGAGAGAGAGAGAGAGAGAGAGAGAGAGAGAGAGAGAGAGGCGGCCAGGACCTAAAGCGTAGCGGCAGCAGCACCCTCTCTGCGGGGAGGAGGAGGAGGAGAGGAGGGTAGGTGGGTGGGGCGGGGGTGGGAGACAGAAAGAGCGGAACTGAACGGTCGGGGGAGGGTGGGAGGCAGCGGAGGGTGCGGCTGGCGGGGCGGTGGGGGTGGTGGGGGTGAGGCGTTGATGGCTCTGCGGGGCGGTTGGAGGGTGCTTGCATGCGCTGTGCTGGCTGGGGGAGGGCGACGCGCAGGCGCCCGGCCCCGCCCGGCCCCGCCCGGCCCCGCGGGGTCCCCGCCCTCCAACCCCTGGTGCTGGCCGGGGATGCTGGGTCTGCAGCAGTCGCCCCTCAGCCGCTGGGCGGGCAGCACTGGGGACCAGGGCGAGGCCCGAGACCAGATAGCGGGTGCCGGCCCGGACTCCGGCCCGGTCCGGCCCGGCCGCCGTCCCGGACTCTGGCCCGGTCCCCGCCGTCGCCGTCGGCGTGCCCTGCCGCTCGCTCGCTCCCTCGCCGTCCACCCCTCTCTGTGCGCCGGCCGCCGCTGCCGCCACCGGAACTCAGCGTAAGTCCCAGTTCTCGTAGCTCCCCTCAGGAGTCCCTCCTCCAGAGCTCTTCGCTTCGGGTCAGCGCTGTCTGGTGCCCAGTCTAGCGGTGACGTCAGGGCGTTCAGCCGCTCTCTCTCTCTCTCTCTCTCTCTCTCTCTCTCTCTCTCTCTCTCTCTCTCTCTCCCTCTCTCCCGTGCGCCCGCCCCGCTCCCCCGTGTAAAAGGCCCGCCCCAGAGCCACACAGGGTCCGCGGGGCCCGCGGGGTCTCGCGGCTTTCTCTCCCCTTTTTTTTTTGTCGCTACTCTGTGGCCTCACCCCGCCTCCTGCTCTCTGTCTGTCCCTCTCGCACCCCCCCGGCGCCGCCCGCCCCTGTCTCCCTCCGTCTCTCTCGCTCCGCCTGCTGTGCGCGGCCCTCGCGCGGGGGTGGCCGAGGGCCGGCGGCCGCGGGGGGTTCGCTGGGGGCGGCGCGGCGGCGGCGGCGGCGGCGGCGGCGGCGGCGGCGGCGGCTGTGGCCCGCTGGGCCCGCCCCGGCACTCCGGGAGGCACGCGGCCACGCGGCCCCGGTGCGAGTGAGACAGAGAGGCGCAGGCCGCACATCACTCTCTCTTTTTCCACTCTCCCGGTCCGGTGTCGATAACATTGGCACCGTAAATTGTCGCGGTCCCCGGCTGTGCCCGCCGCCCCCGCGCCGCCCCCGCAGGTGCCGGCCTGCCAGAGGCCGCCGGGTCCCCGCTGCCTCAGTTTCGCTCTTGTTGTTGTTTCTGGCCTGACATATGCACGGGATATATACTTTTTTGGGGTGGGGCGTGTACGCCGTGTTTGTGGGTTTTTTTTTTCGGTAAAAGTGTCGATATTTTATTTCTGCGTGCTGTTTTGTTCGTCGTGGCCGCCCTGCCGCCGTTGTCGGCGTGGTCCTCCCTCTGTAGAGCTCCTTGACGCTCTCTCACTCTCTCACTCTCTCTCTCTCATCTCACTCTCGCTCACACACACATTCGTGTGCCACCTTGTGCGTGTATGTGTGCCCGGTATCGGCCGCGCGCTCAAAATTCGAATTTCCCGCGCGCGCGCGCCCCCGCCTCAGCCCGCTTCCGGTCGAGCTTCCCGCGGCCGCGTTATTGCCGCGTGCTGCTTCGCTCCGCCACCCCGCCGCCGGTCGCTTCCGGTTCCGGTTCTCGTCGGCATAGTCTTCCGGCTTCCGTGTGGTGTGTGTGTGTGTGTGTGTGTGTGTGTGTGTGTGTGTCTGGAGCGGCGGCATCGGCGGCGGCTCGACGGGGACCACCAACCCCGCTGGGGTCCCTCCCTCCCCCGGAGGGGTCCGTCCTGGAGCGGTCTGTACTCCGGCCGGCCGCACGACGGCGACGTGGTTTCCGCACGGCCCCCCCCCCCTGCCGCGCAGTACTATCGGCTTCATTACGTAAAGTGCCCCCCCGCGGGGCCCCGCGGGGGGTCTTTGGGGGCGTGGCACCTGGCGGGGCGCCGCCTGCCGCCCGCGGAGCGCGCCCCTCCCTCCCCGTGGAGAGCGGCGGCCACAACACCCCCTCCCGCCGTGGAGAGCGAGGGAGAGCGAGAGAGAGAGAGAGAGAGAGACACCCGCGGGAGGGCGCGGGTGGGGGAGTGAGAGAGAGACAGTGTCATCACCAAGGGTTGTCCGGGCGGGTGTTAATCCCAGGCGACAGGCGGCACTGTCTGACCGCGCCGACTTGCGGCACATGCTTTATTCATACGCTGCGGGGCCGCGGGGGCGGGCGGCTCTTCTCTTGAGATGTGTCCGCCGCCGCCGCCGCCGCCGTCGACCAGACCGGCCACTGCCGGCAGACACGATATTGCAGCCCTTCATATCTCTCGGGGTGGGGGGGGGGGGGGGTGATGACGATTTGTGTGGCTCGGTCTTGAAACGTGCCCCTTTCTGTCTCTTCTTCTGTCTCTCTCTTAGCCCTGGCCGCATTGCGCATGGGGTATCCCAGGCCACGCACAGGAGACAAAAAAAAATCTGTCTCTGCGAGTTTCTCTCTCTCTCCGTCTGCCGCTCTCTATCTCGACTCCCGTCCTGCCTGACCATCTCCCTCCGGTTTTTATTTTTATGATTCTTCTTCTTATTACTATTAATATTTACCCCTCGCTTCCTGCCTCCTTGTCTCTCTCTCTCTCTCTCTCTCTCTCTCTCTCTTACTCGACGTGCGCGCACATATTCAGCCATGCTGGCTGACAGCTGGTTGGACATCCCCCGCGCGCAAGAACTTCTCTCTCCTCCCCCCTCTCTCTCTCTCTCTCTCTCTCTCTCTCTCTCTCTCTCTCTCTCCCTCCCTCTCCTCTCTCCCTCCCTCCCTCCCTCCCTGAGATGGCAGCTACCGATAGTGTCCCCACTGTGACGCAGTCAAACACCTCCACCACTACCACCACCACCACCACCACTACCACCACCACCACCACCACCGCCACCCCCGCCACCACTACCACCACCACCACAACCCCTGCTGCCGCTGGCTGTCTGTTGGTCTGAAAGCCTCCCCCTCACACACACTCACACAGCTCTGGCCGTATGTGTGTGTGTGTGTGTGTGTGTGTGTGTGTTACGTACGGTTTGTGAACGGCCGCTCCGTGACGACTTGTTCACTTCCTGGATCAGCGGGACTGTGGGCGCGCAGGGGGGGGGGCGTGTGTGGGTGCGAGAGAGACGGAGAGCACAGCCCTCTGAAATGCTGCAGCAGTGCCAAGGGTCTCTCTATCGCTCTATCTCGCTCTCTCCCCCCTCTCCCTCCCCTCATATATAAGTGTATAGGAACTCGGGCGAGAGGTGGTGTGTGGCGTGGTGTTATGGGTCGACTGAAAGGAGAAATGGGGCTTGGAAAAGCGAGAATAAATAGGAGGGGGGGGGGGGGGGAATTACGCACAATTTGTGTCCCTTGTAATCATGAATATGGGAGCGCTGCTCTGATGCTGGGGGCGTCTCTTTTGCGCCCCGCACCTGGTGTGTGGGTGCGACTCGGTGCAGCAGTGCCAAGGGTCTCTCGTGTCGGGCGAGGAAAAGCGAGAATAAATAGGAGGGGGGGGGGGAGGGGCGCAGAATCATGAGAGCGCTGCTCTGATGCTGGGGGCGTCTCTTTTGCGCCCCGCACCTGGCTCGTCGGTGAGAGAGAGAGAGAGAGAGAGAAGCGAGGGAGAGGAAGGGGATGGGGGTTCGGTGGGTGCGATCGTCTCTCTCTCTCTCTCTCTCTCTCTCTCTCTCTCTCTCTCTCTCTCTCTCTCTCTCTCTCTCGGTCGTTATTGAATGGCCCGGCTAATTCCCTAATACGGATAGGGTGGTTGGGGTGGGGAGGGGGTGGACGGGGGCAACCACCGCTCGATGTGTGTGTGTGTGTGTGTGTGTGTGTGTGTGTGTGTGTGTTGCTGTGTTCTGCTGTACGTGCTCGGACACGAGGCGGTGTCCACATACGACATGTCGCCGTACTGTTTTACTCGCTCACTCTCGCTCACTCTCCCTCACTCTCGCTCTCTCTATCTCTCTGCTCCCTGTCTCTCT
>CM049607.1:5279293-5394293 GCA_026979955.1 Megalurothrips usitatus
GTGGCTCCGCCCGCACGGCACCCGCCTAGCTAGAACGGCCCCGCGGCGCCGCCGCTGCGTGGTCTCTCTAGAGTCCTCGTCGCTGTCTAGTGCCTGCCGCCGCCGCCCGGCCCTCTAGTGCTCGCGGCCGCACCCGCTCTAGCAGTTATGCAGAACGTCGGGCAGCTGCCGCGGCTTCCAGCGCTGACGCCACACGCCCACCCGGCTCAGTCATGATTATTTTTTCTTTCCGTTCATTTCTCTCTCTCTCTCTCTCTCTCTCTCTCTCTCTCTCTGTCTCTTTTTAGCCGATCATCGTTTTTCGGTGCTTATCTCTGTTTCTCTAGCAGGCGCCTCTCCTACCCACCCACCTGGCCTAGCTTACGGCGTTCGCCGGCCTTCTCTCTCTCTCTCTCACCGGCGATTCATTTGGTTCGGCTGGCTGGGTCAGCCGCCGCCGTCGCCCAAGTCTCCTAGCCTACCGTGCTGGCCGGAGTCCAAGTTGCCACACGCAGGCCCAGGGGGGGGGGGGGGGGTCAGTTTCCTGTGACCAAGAGGGAGGGAGGGAGAGAGGGGGGCGTGGTCCACCTGCACGGTTAGGTCCGTCAGGTCTGCCTGTCTCTGTCTCTCTCACTATTTCGCCCTCTCTCGCTCTTTTTCTTTCCGCCCGCGCCCTCAGTACCTCTTGGCGCCGGGCGGCGGCTGTGACCTGGCCGTCGGCCCACTGAAAGAGCGAGCGGGCGAGTGAGAGAGTGAGTGTGTGAGTGGGAGAGAGAGGGTGAGTGTGCGAGTGAGTGAGTGAGGAGAGGAGGCCGCCGCCGGTGGGTGTGTCAGGGGTATCCTCCCCTCCCCATAGGCTCCCCCGCCTGATGACCTCTTCCTTGCCTCCCGCGCCCTTACCCTTTCTGCGCGACACAGAGGCCCTTTGCCGTCTCTCTCTCTCTCTCTCTCTCTCTCTCTCTCTCTCTCGCTCTCCTCGTCTTTTCGACCCCCTTGCGCCCAAACTAATTGAAATGTACGCCGCCTTGTGACAAATTAGTTGCCGCTGTTTGACGGGAGAGAGAGAGAGAGAGAGAGAGAGAGAGAGAGAGAGAGAGAGAGAGAGAGCAGGAGGGGGTCGGTCAGACAGAGACGGAGAGGGGGGGGGGGCTGTGAAAGGAGAAACGTGATGAGAAAATCGGAAAAGGGGTAAAAGAGATTCATTTTTTTTTAAAGTAATGAGAACGAGAATTGATGGCCGGCTGGCCGGTGGTTTGGAGTGGAGACAGATCTGGCCAGATCTGGCTGGCAGGCTGGCGTGCCGGGCTGAGAGGCGAGCCGTTTTCTTCCCGCTCTGGCCGCGCCGGCGGGGGCCCGGCTGTGCCCCGGCTGTGCCCCGGCTGTGGCCGGCTGCTCGCGGAGGCGTGGGTGCCCCGGTGTGGCCTGTGGCTCGTGGGCTGTCCCGCCCGGCCCCGCTACACTACACCACGCCACGCCTGCGACGTTACGCCCCCCCCCCCCCCTGACGTGCCGCGGCCTGGCCAGACCTTACGTTTGCTTCTATATCGGATGGGCTGGCCAGAGCCGAGCCGCCAGCCCAGGGCTGTTCGCACCGCGTCCAACGTCCGGCCTCATCCATCTGCTTTTCTTCTCTTTCTCTCTGTCTCTTCTTCCCCCCCCCCCCCCCTCTCTCCCTCCCTCCCCGCCCTCTTTTTCTCTCCCTTTTTTCCGCCCTTTATTTTTCCGCTCGCCCGCAAAACAAACGCCTGTCTCCTCTCACCCCCCCCCCCCACCACCCTCTCTCTCACTCTGTTCATCCCCTTTCATTCAATCGCACTGACTGACGAGGCAGTAGCGGCGTGTGACCTGCAGGACGGTCACTTGCAGTCCAGAAAAGTCCTCCCTCCCTTCCCTCAGTGTCAACGGAGATATGCTAAAAGTTCTAAATATGTGGGACATTTTGAAATTCCTAAATTTTATTTTTCTCTTAAAAAAAAAATACATGTATCAAACCAAGGTTTTTCTTTTTTTTTTCTGTTACAGTGAGAGAGACTAGGGGCCTGGAGCCCTGAAATCAGTCAAGATGGCCACGCTTTCGCTGAAGATCAGCATCGTCGATAAAGACGTAACGAAGACGATGAAATTCGACCCTTCGACTTCCGTGTTCGATGCCTGCCGCATCATCCGGGAGAAGATTTCCGAGGCCAACATGGGGCAGCGTAAGTGGAATATTTTGTATCGTAGCAATCTTTATTTATCTGGAATGGCGTCACAACTAGTTTTCATGTGTTTCCTGCTCATTCTTTTTTTTGCTTATCTGACGGCTTTATTCTCCACAGCTCAAGATTATGGACTCTTCCTTGCTGACGAAGATGTCAAGAAAGGAGTATGGCTGGAACCCGGACGGAACTTAGAGTATTATATTCTCCGCAATGGGGTATGTAATTTGTGATTCATAGATTCTGAAAAGTTAAGCTTTTTGGTTTCCCACCTCTAACATTTATTTCTTTTGTACAGGATTTATTGGAGTACCGCAAAAAGTTGCGTACACTCAGAGTTAGAATGTTAGATGGAACACTAAAGACAATGTTGGTAGATGATAGTCAACCTGTAGCTAACCTTATGGTTGTCATTTGCACTAAAATTGGAATCACAAATCATGATGAATACAGTCTGGTTCGTGAAAATATAGAAGAAGATACAGAAAATCAATCTAAATTTGGCACATTAACTTTGAAAAGAAAGAAAGAAGAGAAGGAACGTGATGCCAAAATGGAACAACTACGTAAAAAGTTAAAAACAGATGATGAAGGTGAGATACTGTTAGTTACTGTCCTTAGTTTTTATTTATTTTCAATTGAAACTGTATTTCTAAATTCCAATTTTGTCTCTTGCAGTGAATTGGATTGACCCAGGCAAAACCTTGAGAGAACAGGGCATAGATGAGAGTGAAGCTGTTTTGTTGAGACGTAAATACTTCTTCTCAGATCAAAACATCGACTCAAGAGATCCAGTTCAGCTCAACCTCCTGTATGTTCAAGCTCGTGATGCCATTGTGGATGGCACACACCCTGTAACTCAAGAGAAGGCTTGTGAATTTGCCGGAATTCAATGCCACATTCAGTTTGGAGAACACAATGAACAGAAGCATAAACCTCCTTTCCTAGACTTGAAGGAATTCCTCCCTCATTCATACATTAAAGTAAAAGGAGTTGAAAAGAAAATATTTGCTGAGCATCGTAAGCACATAAATATTTCAGAACTCGATGCCAAAGTACTGTACACAAAAACGGCTCGTGCTCTTAAAACCTATGGTGTCACATTCTTCTTGGTCAAAGAAAAAATGAAGGGGAAGAACAAACTTGTGCCTCGCCTTTTGGGTGTTACCAAGGATTCAGTACTTCGTTTAGATGAAAGAACCAAAGAGATTCTCAAAACTTGGCCTCTGACAACAGTTCGCCGTTGGGGTGCCTCTCCAAACACTTTCACCCTAGATTTTGGCGACTATTCTGATCAGTATTATTCAGTGCAAACAACTGAGGCAGAGCAAATCCAACAGCTCATTGCAGGATACATTGACATTATTCTTAAGAAGAAGAAGTCTAAGGATCACTTTGGCATTGAAGGGGATGAAGGTTCTACCATGGTGGAAGACAGTGTGTCTCCTCTCAAGTACGTTTCATTTTTAATGATTTGTGTCATGGGCTTCTGTTTTAAAAATTGGGTTTGTAATCTCTCAATTATACATTTTGCAGGGCAACTATCTTGCAGCATGAAAGCAGTAAAGTGGGACGGGTCAACACCGAATCTGTTGCAAAGCCTGCGATCATGCGAGCAGGTGCAGATGGTAAGTTTGCTTCTAATTAATATCTTCAATTAAATTTAAATACAATTTTTTTAAAATGAAACATTCTATGTTCTGAAAATCCAAATCATTTGAGTGTGGTGCTACATTTACTGTTTTGAACAAAGTGCACACTGATTATCAAATTATTGCATCAGAAATGATAGATTCCTCCCTGATTTGTCATTTATCAAATGGGAATTCTATTAGGTCTTTGAAGTCGTAACACTAAAAATAATAATGCTGGCATGTGCTGTTGTGTAGCGGTGTGTTTCCAGTGCATGTCGTAACAATTGATCTGCTAGCTGCGAAAACATGCCGCTGCCCTCAGGCAAGCCCTGTAGAGAGGTAAATTTTGAAGGCATCTTCTCTCTCTTGAATTTTCCCTTTGTCTACGGGAGAACCCTCTGCCGCACTCATGAGTCTTGGACTGAACCTTGTAAATATTTTTGTATGTACATTAGTTTTCTTTGTCAGTTTTGTCATGAATGAAGCATTTTCTATTTTCTTGGTAAAAGCACTGTGTATAAATTTGCACACCATTCAACGTTACATCTCACCATCTCACTCAGAAAAGAAAATACAAATGAAAAATTTAAAAGAATTTAGGAGAACTGTTAAATGTGACATCTGCACTGCATTAGGATAAGCTTGAGGCAGTGTGCGTCTTTTCAAAGGCATTGCTGTAGCTGTAGTGTTTATACGCTCCTTTCAGGCGAACGACCTTACGGAACTGGCCACATGGGTGGAGTGCAGTACACGACAACAACAGGTCAAATCAATGTGGGCCACCAGGCTACAACGGTGAGTAGTGCAGCTGCTGAAATTTGGTTTCCAGCTCCAGGACGGCTGCAATGGTTAAAAACCTGTAAATTAACGTAAAATCACTGTCAAATATGTGGCTTAATGTCCGCTTGTCTTTTTCTCTGTAAAAGAAATTACTGTGTCCTAATGCATTCTTGTCTGCTTTTTTACTATTACCCTGTGTGATACAAAACCGAAGCTGTGGCTAATGAGCATGTGCCTTTGCAGTGTAAAATCTGTACACTTCTCTTCCTGAACTTTACTTGAATTCTGAGTTTCTTGAGCCGAACTCATCTTTGGAATCTCACTGTCCATAAAGCAAATCTTGTATGATTCATTGAGAAATTTATATTCTGTCTTAATTTTGGTGCTGGCTTTTCACATGCTGAAACTAACTGTTACTTTCAACTCAGGCAGGTGACTGTACTAACTAACCACGGGTAATTGCTTGGTGACTATCTACTCATGTCTTCTTGTCTGTTATCTGTTCCATGTCTTGCCTCTAATAGGGGATGGTTACAATTGGCGCAGAGTAGGTACTTCTTTTCTCTTTATTAGTCTTTGAATGCCCTTTCATTAACTTGATTTCTATTTTAATAAATGTAGATGAAAGTGTGTGATGTCCAGATAGTGTTCAATCAATTATGAATCATTCATGAGGAAACGCATGTGATGGCTTTCAGCTTGAAGCATGCAGATCTGTCAGTTTCCGTTAAAATTCTGGCCTCTTTGAATCTTCCATAAACAACCTGCACTTTCCCCAAAAGTGCTGCAGTTTTTAAAACTATTACTGACGGCTCATGTCTTCCCCAACAGCTTCAACAGAGTCAGGTGACGAACCTCCTGTCCGAGCCGCAGCAGGCCTTGCTGTCGACGATAAACACTGGACAAGATATCATTGTGACCGTGGAGAAGGAGCTCATCGAGAGCATTGAAGTCCCCGAGCTGGGCTCGGATCCGGTACGTTTCATTTATGGGAACTCCCTCAGAAATTTTTAACAAGGGTGAATGCGGGTCAACGAGTTTTCAATTTAGATTTTAAAATTTTCAAAACTTATGAAAAGGAAAAACAGTGTGATTAATTTATTTTTTTTGGTTTCGTTTTGTTTTGCGGCAGGCGTCGCTGAAATGGAAGGAGTCGACGCTGGACACCAACAAGCAGAACGTGAGCTCGCAGATCGCGGCCATGAACGCGGCGACGGCGCAGGTGGTGACGCTGACGGCCGGCCCGGCCGACGAGGTGGACCACACGGCCGTGGGCGCGGCCATCACCACCATCACCAGCAACCTGCCGGAGATGACCCGCGGCGTGCGCATGATCGCCGCCCTCATGGACGACGAGAACTCCGGGGACCGGCTCCTGGACGCGGCCCGCCGCCTGTGCAACGCCTTCAGCGACCTGCTGCGGGCCGCCGAGCCCGAGACGCGAGAGGTGGGTGGGCGGTGGCAGTGGCCGGAGGGTCGGCGTCGTCACAGACGGAGACGATCCGGGAAAATTAAATGAAAAGGGATATAAATGTGACAAAAGTCGAATGCAAGAAAATTTAATTTGAGAAAATTGAACGTAAAAAATGCTGCACATCAGAAAATTGGTTGTTAAAAAAAATTGAACGTAAAGAATACTGCATAACAGAAAATTGATCGTAAAAAAATTTTAACTTCAAAAAATGTGAAGGAAAATTGTTCTAGAAAAACGAACACGGAAAAAAAATTTGTTTGAGAAAAATGAACACGAGAGAAAAAAATTTTCCCTCAAAAATGAAAATGAAAGAACCGTAACGTTTCACGTTTTGAAAAAAAAAAATTAACGATTTTATTCCCCTCCCCTCCCCTTCCGCAGCCGCGCCAGAACCTGCTGAACGCGGCGTCGCGCGTGGGCGAGGCCTCGCACCAGGTGCTGAGCAACATGGGCGACGAGGACGAGTACGGGCGCGAGGTGCAGGACCTGCTGCTGAGCCTGGCCAAGGCCGTGGCCAACACCACCGCCGCCCTCGTGCTCAAGGCCAAGAGCGTGGCCGCCACCTGCCCGGACCAGGGCACCCAGAACCGTGTCATCGGCGCCGCCACCCAGGTCAGATTTCAAAAAAAAAAAAAAAAAGTTTTAGGGAGGATGTTTTTTTTTTTTGGTGAACATTTTTAAAAAAATAAAAAAATATGTGTATTGTGCCGCAGTGCGCGCTGGCCACGTCCCAGCTGGTGGCCTGCGCCAAGGTGGTGGCGCCCACCTTGTCGTCGCCGGCGTGCCAGCAGCAGCTGCGGGGCGCGGTGCGCGAGGTGGAGCGCTCCGTCGACGGCCTGGTGAGCGTCTGCAACGAGTCGTGCACCGACGACCGCCTGCTCCGCGACCTGGCGGCCGCCGCCGCCGAGGTGACCCGCACCCTCAACGAGCTGCTCAACCACATCAAGTGAGTCTCCGCGCACGACGGCACGGTGGGAGAGTGGAGAGGAGGGGTGTCCCCACGAGAGATGCAAATCGCGCAGCTTTTGTTTTATATATTTCGTATGTAAAGCTTGGCTTTTGATGGCCACTTTGAAAGAAGAAAAAAAAAATCAAACGTGTAACTTGATATTGATGCCTTTACTTGTGGACGTTTGCATCTCTTGAACTGTAAATTTTACCCAACGCAGCCTGCGCCCGGGAGGGACCGTCGTTGGTCACGCTACTAAATTCGCTGTGCCCGAGGGGCGTGTGGAGGAGCGCGCGCGGCGGAGAAAACGAGGAATTATTTTATTATTGTTTTCTTGTGCTGGAGACGCACTTGGTCTCCTGAATCCTTTTCCTCTCCCGGCCCGCCCTCGGTCCGCCACTCCGCCTCCAGGCCATGTTCATCGTCATCCTCTTTCTCTCTCTCTCTCCGAATGGTCGACTCACGCTTCTCTTTCGGGTTGTAACCTGGGCCCGGGTGGGTGACCATTAACCCCCCCCTCTCTCTCACACCATCCTCGCTCTCCATCTCTCCGTCTCTCTCTCGCCCATAGCCGCTTTGATACTCACCCACGGCCGCGTTCTGCTTTGTGCCCCGTGCCCCCTGCAGGTCCGGGACCCGCGAGAAGGCGAAGGAGACCCGGGAGGAGGATCACGTCGAGACGATCCTGGTGACGACGGACAAGCTGTTCGCGTCGACGGGGGACGCGGGCGAGATGGTGCGGCAGGCGCGCGTGCTCGGCCAGGCCACGGCGCACCTCATCCAGTCCATCAAGGGCGAGGCGGAGCGGCAGCCGGACTCGGAGCTGCAGCGGCGCCTGCTGGCCGCGGCCAAGCAGCTGGCCGACGCGACGGCGCGCATGGTGGAGGCGGCGCGGCAGTGCGCGTCCACGCCGCACGACGCGGCTCGCCAGAACCAGCTGCGGCACGCCGTCGAGGAGCTGCGCTCCGCCACCATCACCGCCGCCTCGCCGCAGTACCGCCGCAAGCTGGTCGCCCGGCTGGAGGCGGCCGCCAAGCAGGCCGCGTCCTCGGCCACGCAGTGCATCGCGTCGGCGCAGAGCGTGGCGCCGCACAACGCCAACAAGGCCTCGCAGGAGGAGCTGATGCTGGACTGCAAGAACATGGCGGGGCTGGTGCCGCGGCTCGTGGAGGGCGTCAAGGGCACGATGGCGGCCCCGGACAGCCCGGACCGGCAGCTGGCGCTGGTGAACGCGTCGGAGCAGTTCCTGCAGCCCGGCACCCGCGTGGTGCAGTCGGCCCGCGCCGTGCTGCCCACCGTGGCCGACCAGGCCGCGGCCATGCAGCTCAACGGCAGCTCGCAGACGCTGGCCGCGGCGCTGGGCGACCTCCGGTCCGCCGCGGACCGCGCCCGGGAGGCGTGCTCCGGCGCCGAGCTGGAGGCGGCCTCGGTGCTGATCCGCTCGCTGCAGACCGAGCTGACGGCCTTCAGGAGGGCGACGGAGCGCGGCGAGCTGCGGCCGCTGCCGGGTGAGACGGCCGAGTCGGCGGCGCTGCAGCTCGGCAGCACCACCAAGAGCGTCAACTTCGCGATGGCCCAGCTGGTGAGCGCGGCCTCGCAGGGCAACGAGAACTACACGGGGCTGGCGGCGCGCGACACGGCCGCCTCCCTCAAGGACATGACGATGGCGGTGCGCGGCGTGGCGGCCACCACCGGCGTCCGGGAGACGCAGGAGCGCGTCATCACCTCGGCGGAGGACGTGATGTTGCGCTCGCTGCGGCTCGTCGAGGAGGCGCGGCGCTCGCTGCAGAGCGGCGCCGACGCCAACCTGGGCGCCGTCGCCAAGGACGTGTCGTCCGCGCTGACGGCGTGCGTCGACTCGCTGCCCGGGCAGCGCGACATCGACACGGCCATCTCGTCCATCCACGAGGTGTCGTCGTACCTGGCCTCCCCCGGGCAGTTCCCGGCCACCTCCAAGTCGTACGGCCAGCTGCAGCAGGAGCTCAACTCGGCCGCGGCCGTGCTCAACGACGCCTCCACGGACGTGGTGCACTCGATCCACAGCTCCGCCGAGCTGGCCACCTCGTCGAGGAACTTCGGCTCGGCGTTCGGCGACGTGGTGAACGTGGGCATGGAGATGGCGGGCCAGACCAAGGAGACGGAGACGCAAACACAGATCATCGTGTCGCTCCGGAGCGTGTCGGTGAGCTCCTCCAAGCTGCTCGTGACGGCCAAGGGCGTGTCCGCGGACCCTGGCGCGCCCAACGCCAAGAACCAGCTGACGGCGGCCGCGCGCGCCGTCACGGACAGCATCAACCACCTGGTGGACGCGTGCACGTCGGCGGCCCCCGGCCAGAAGGAGTGCGACGGCGCCGTCCGCAAGATCCAGAGCATGAGGCCGCTGCTGGACCACCCGTCGGAGCCCGTCAACGACCTCAGCTACTTCGAGTGCCTGGACGCGTTCATGGAGAAGTCCAAGAGCCTGGGCGAGGGCATGACCGGCATCGCGAACCACGCCAAGCGCTCGGAGCACGAGCAGTTCGGCGAGTCGGTGCGCAACGTGAGCTCGCTCATCTGCGGCCTGGTGGAGGCGTCGGCGCAGGCCGCCTACCTGGTGGCCGTCTCGGACCCCACCAGCGTGGCCGGCAAGCCCGGCATCGTGGACCAGGCGCAGTTCGCGCGCTCGGCGCAGGCCATCCAGCAGGCGTGCCACTCGCTGACGAACCCGGCCAGCAGCCAGCAGCAGGTGCTGTCCGCCGCCACCGTCATCGCCAAGCACACGAGCCTGCTGTGCAACGCGTGCCGCATGGCCTCGCTCAAGACGGCCAACCCCGTGGCCAAGCGCCACTTCGTGCAGTCGGCCAAGGACGTGGCCAACTCGACGGCGCTGCTGGTCAAGGACATCAAGGCCCTGGACGTGGACTACAGCGAGGAGAACCGGGAGTCGTGCCTGCAGGCGACGCGGCCGCTGCTGGACGCCGTCGAGAACCTGTGCACCTTCGCCGGCTCCCCGGAGTTCGCGAGCCGGCCGGCGCGGCTCGGCGGCGCCGCCCACGAGGCGCAGGAGCCCATCCTGGACGCGGGCCGCTGCATCATCGACGGCTCGTGCAGCCTGATCCAGACGGCCAAGGGGCTCGCCGTCAACCCCCGCGACCCGCCTACCTGGCAGCTGCTGGCCAACCACAGCAAGAGCGTGAGTGACTCCATCAAGAAGCTGGTGTCGTCCATCAGGTGAGTGGCCCCCGCCCCCGCGGCGTGCTGTAGATACCGCGCCCGTCTCTTAGCTTGGTTAATCGGGGTGCGCGGTGACTGACTAACTCTGTGGGGAGCGGAGCTGGGGCCGCCCTGCCCTGCCCTGCCCTGCCCGATTCTGACCGAGCGCGTCTGCCCGTGTTCGCAGGGACAAGGCCCCCGGCCAGCGGGACTGCGACGCGGCCATCGACAGGCTGAGCGCGCGCATCCGCGACCTGGACCAGACGTCGCTGCTGGCGGTGTCGCAGAGCCTGCCGCCGCGGCGGGACAACACGCTGCAGGGCTTCACCGACCAGATGGAGAGCTCCGTCAACGAGATCTCGGAGAAGCTGGAGCCGCTGCGGCACGCCGCCAAGTACGAGGCGGAGAACATCGGCCACGCCGTAAGTGTCATTTTTTTTTTTTCGAAAAAAAAAATCCATTTAAAAAAAATATTTTTCACTCTTTTTGACAAATTTTACAAAAGTGATTTTTTTTTTGGGTGGGGGGAGAAAATCACAATTGGAATAAAATCACAACTCAATTTTTTTTTTTAAATACAACTTTATGGAAAATTTGCAGGTGAACCAGCTGGTGCACTACATCGAGCCGCTGGTGTCGGGCGCCGTGGGCGCCGCGTCCACGATGGTGCACTCGAAGCAGCAGATGAGGCTGCTGGACCAGACCAAGACGACGGCCGAGTGCACGCTGCAGCTGGTGCACGCGGCCAAGGAGGGCGGCGGCAACCCCAAGGCCCTCAATATCCACCCGGAGATCGACGAGTCCGCCGAGGCGACGCGGGACGCCCTCCAGGACCTGGCCGGCACGCTGGAGCAGCTGTCGACGCAGGCTGGCATCGTGACGGGCCTCCTGGACACCATCACCCGGGCCATGACCCGCGTCGCCGACAACCGCACGTCCGTCACCACCACGACGGAGACGACCGTCACGGACAGCTTCGTCGACTACCAGACCCGGATGGTGTCCTGCGCCAAGGAGATCGCCCGCGTCGCGCAGGAGATGGTGTCCAAGTCGGGCTGCGACCCCGCCCGCCTGGGGCAGCTCGGCGCCGAGCTGACGCACCAGTACTGCCGGCTGGCCGCGGACTCGACGGGCGCCGCCATGTCCACCACCAACGCGGACGTGTCCTCCAGGATACGCACCAGCGTGCAGGAGCTGGGCCGGTCCTGCCTGGACCTGGTGTCCTCCGGCGGCGCCTGCCAGATGGCGCCCGCCGGGGACACGTTCGCGCAGCGCGACGTGGCCGACAGCGCGCGGCACGTGTCGGAGAAGGTGTCGCAGGTGCTGGCCGCGCTGCAGGCCGGCTCCCGCGGCACGCAGGCCTGCATCAACGCCGCCTCCACCGTGTCGGGCATCATCGGCGACCTGGACACCACCATCATGTTCGCCACGGCCGGCACGCTGAACGCGGAGCGCGAGGACGACACGTTCGCCGACCACCGCGAGAACATCCTCAAGACCGCCAAGGCCCTCGTCGAGGACACCAAGACCCTGGTGGCGGGGGCCGCGTCCTCGCAGGAGCAGCTGGCCGTGGCGGCCCAGAACGCAGTGTCGACCATCGTCCAGTTGGCGGAGGTTGTCAAATTCGGCGCTGCATCTCTGGGTTCGAACAACCCTGAAGCTCAGGTAAATTGCACCAATTTTTTTTGAAACTGACATTGTTTTGTTTTTTCCTGTTTTTTTTTTTTTTAAATATGATTTTAAATTTTACTATATCATATGTATATTTGATTCCAGGTTATGCTCATCAATGCAGTGAAGGATGTCGCCTCTGCTTTGGGCGATTTGATTCACGCCAC
Organism: Megalurothrips usitatus; assembly: GCA_026979955.1. Classification (NCBI taxonomy): domain Eukaryota; kingdom Metazoa; phylum Arthropoda; class Insecta; order Thysanoptera; family Thripidae; genus Megalurothrips; species Megalurothrips usitatus. The sequence continues at coordinate 5,291,338 of CM049607.1, forward strand.
CAAGGCTGCATCGGGGAAGAGCATCAATGACCCTTCAATGAATCATTTGAAAGACTCTGCCAAGGTCAGTAACCTGTCCGACTTTTTAAAAATATGTGCTTAGGTGTGTCGCTGGATTTACTTTTGTACATTTGTGTTTGCAGTCAGTAGAATCTATTCTATTTTTGTAGATTTTGATGTGTGCCCCATTACTAAATCAAGCATGTCATTTGAATGAGTAGTTAGTGGCCTTATGTGTGATCCTGTGTTTTTCACTTTTAAATATGCAAATGGGAGCTTACAGGCTAATAATAACTGTGCTAGTTGTTCCATTGAGACCTAACTGTGTTGCGTTTGAACAGACAGTTGTTAATTAATATGTCCTCGCAGTGGACTTCACAAATCTCTTGTGAAATGTACATGGAATATACTGCTTCCTCATCACTAATTGTTTTCTTGTTGTAACATGTTGGTTCCATATTATTGAAGACTGAAAAATTATGATTAACATGCCTGAACTATGACCAGCCTTTGGTTTATTTGTTAGATATATAAGTAATGTTTTGTTACTGGAAGAAGTTGTGAGTGAAGAAAACCAGGGGAATATTCAAAACCGTTTAGTCTCCTTGTGACATCAACTACCGACAAAGTTGCTTGCTTGTGGTAAGAACAGATAATCAGGACAGACAAACAGTGCACCGAGTTTAAGTCCACTGTGAGTGTTGCCTGGCTTGTAGCGCCTGGCTTTGAATTTGTCCTGTTGCATCCTTTTCTTGTGGAATGCTCAGTGTTTTTTCATATATGTTTTGAACATCTCATTTCCTGTAAAGCCAGCTCTTTTCAATAACACCTTACTTTGGCTCTGTCATTCCTATCCATCATTCTCTTCGTTGGAAATTGTCATTGCTACGTTCATCGTTAGAAGTAACACCTATGCAGAGTTTGTTTCATAATTTTGGTGTTTAGTTTGTGCTCTGCATCTTGAATGTCAAATTTTCTTTGTGGACTTAAATTTTTATGTATCCCAATGTTCGTCTGTTTATTGATGTATCTGTTCAATAGGCTTGAATGAGTGCTGTCTTCAGCCTTACAAGCAAGTGGCGAGTCGCCCTGGATGGACACAACATTGCAGATATCCCACATCGGACACAAGCAATTTTTTTCTAATGGAAGGAGACTCAAAACATATCAGTAATGACTATGCCAGGCACATGGATTGTAGCGAAATGCTTCCATGGAATGTAGTTAACAAGTTTCCATGTTATATTCTACTTTTTTAATGAACTGCCTGTGGTTAATTGGAGGGTCATGTCTGTTCAAACACTTCTGCACAGAAATGGAGGCATATTGTCTCATTATTTGCCATACATATCACATATTTATCAAGCATTTATTTAAGTTTATTTTTATTTATTTAAGCATGGTAGAATGAATATATCTTATTTATTGGAATTATATTATTAAGCTAAGCTTCTTGTTGTAAACTGTAGTCTTGTTTGGTCAATGAATAAAGCATTCAAGGTCTGGGTAGCGATTATGTTTTGAAGTTGATTGTGGTTATCCTGGAAGATGTCTTCAGTGTAATGGTATGTTGAACGTTATGTAGAGTAGACAGGTAAAGTGTAAAGTAGATGCTTCTGTAGTGCTTGTATTCTCCTTTTGAAAAATATGCCTGCCGATATTTGAGGAACAAGAGGATCACACTTGGCCTTCGATCGCTAGTCTTTCCAAAACGATCCAGTTGCCACTGTTGGTGTATAACATTAAATTCATCTTTTTTCCATTCAGACTGTGTGCTAACATTGTTCGGGGTCTTGTGTCTCTGGCGACCACCATTGTTTTTAACCGTGGTGTTTTCTCGAAATTTCAGGTCATGGTCACAAACGTGACTTCCCTGCTGAAGACGGTCAAGGCTGTCGAGGATGAGCACACTCGAGGAACTCGTGCCCTCGAGTCCACTATCGAGGCGATCGCTCAAGAGATTCGGGTAGGTCTTCCGTGCTTTTCTTGGGTGGTGTGCCGCTTTTCATTATTTTATTGGTTTTTATTCTTTTATATTTAAAAAAAAAAAATTGGTGGGTGTGAGCGAGCGGGTGATGATGTTGTGTCGTCTTCCAGGCCCTGAACTCCCCGGAGCAGGCCAAGTCGCACGCCACGCCGGAGGACCTGGTGCGCTGCACCAAGCCCATCACCCTGGCCACCGCCAAGGCCGTGGCCGCGGGCAACTCGTGCAAGCAGGAGGACATTATCATCGCGGCCAACGTGGGCCGCAAGGCCATCTCGGACATGCTGAGCATCTGCCGCGGCTGCGCCAACGCGGCGGACACGGAGGAGCTGCGTGTGCGGACGCTGTCGGCCGGCCAGGACACGGCGGCCCGCTACCGGGAGCTGCTGCAGGCCGTGCTGCAGGCCCTCAACCGGCCGGGCTCGTCCGAGGCCAAGCAGGAGCTGCTGCCCATCTCCAGGCTCATCGCGCAGTGCGTGACCAACCTGGTCGCCATGGCCGAGCTCCTCAAGGGTGAGTAGTCGCTGCTGTGTGTGTGTGTGTGTGTGCCAAAATATTGTGTCCTTCGCTGCAGAGCTCTGTGACAGTCGTCTCAAACATTTGTGATGATCTTCTCGAAGCTGTGACCCTCTCTTGAATTTTTGTGATGAACGTCTCAAAAAAGCTGGATGGCTGTCGCTGTTTTCTGCAGCCCTTTGCCGTTGCGAAATTGTGTGACGATCGTTGTAGACTTGAAAACGGTGGTCACAGTGGTCATGTTGACTTGTTGGCAGGGTCGGACTGGGTCGACCCGGATGACCCCACGGTCATAGCGGAGAACGAGCTGCTTGGCGCGGCTGCCTCGATCGACGCGGCCGCGAAGAAACTGGCGGCCCTGCGGCCACGGCGTTCCATCCAAGGAGTGCAGGTAATTGCTGAATCCATTCTGGATTAGAAACGTAGAAAGTAGCGAGAGTGATGATAGCCAGTAGATTGTGGAGCTTTCTGTTCGTCAAGTAAAAAAAAATAAAAATTGTAATGTGCTGATTGTCCATCAGTTTTGTAGTTTTGCATACCTTTATCGTAACTGCACGATTAGATTTTCAATTTCACTTTAATTTTTGGACAATCGTCTTTGCTAATCCATCCCTAAACAGAAGAGGACAACAATCGGCTCTCAAGAGGATCTATTGGCTTGTTACTGTGAGATATGTTTGATATTCTTGGTTGTATTTTTCTACCAACCAGGAATCAAACATATTCCTACAGTGAAGCTGTAAACAACGAACAACAGGGTACCTACGTTTAGGCTGCTTTTTTACATTCTCATTTTGTAGACTTTTAGTTCAATCAAAAGTGGATAATATTTTCAAAAAAAAAAAATTATAGAATAGTGTGAAGGCAATATTTACACACAGCAAATTCTAATGATTTCTTTCTCTTTTTTAATAATTTTTGCAGGAGACTGATGAAAGCATGAACTTTGACGAGATGATTCTGGAAGCTGCCAAATCAATCGCTGCTGCAACATCTGCATTGGTCAAGGCAGCATCAGCTGCCCAGCGAGAATTGATGGACTTGGGCAAAGTTAGTCGGCGTCCTCTGACCAGCTCTGAAGATGGACAGTGGTCTGAAGGATTGATTTCTGCTGCACGTCTGGTTGCTGCTGCTACACACAGTCTGGTAGAGTCGGCCAATGCTTTGGTCCAAGGTTTGGCCTCAGAAGAAAAACTTATCTCATCTGCCAAGCAAGTTGCATCTTCAACAGCTCAATTACTAGTTGCTTGCAAGGTAAATAATCTTACTTTTCAATGAAGGTCATTCATTTACATAATACATTTTCTCTAATCATGTAATAATTCTTTCTGCAGGTAAAGGCAGACCCTGATGCGGAGAGTACTAAGAGACTACAAGCAGCAGGCAACGCTGTGAAACGAGCAACTGATAACCTTGTAAGAGCAGCCCAGCAAGCTATTCAAAATGAAGAAGAACGTTCGCTTGTTCTGAACAAACGAATGGTTGGCGGCATTGCTCAAGAAATTAATGCAAGGTGAGAAGGATTCTTTTCCCCCTTTACATGTTTGCCTGTGTGGCTCTTCTGCAACAAAGGCTGACGTCATTTGTTTTTACGTTTCAGATCAGAAGTTTTGAGAATTGAAAGGCAATTGGAAGAAGCCAGAGGTCGTCTAACTGCTATCCGCCAAGCCAAGTACAAGATGAAGGGAGGCGACGCAAGCGCATCAGATGGTGAAACTGATGGCTATGGAAGTGGTTATGAGTCCTTCACAACGAGGTAACAATGTGTGTGTGTCTTTTTCGTTTCCTGTTTTTTGCCCGCCCACACTAAAGGCTTGAGCATGCGCATGGGCATCCTCTGTCACTGATTATTGATGACCACTCTAACCATTCTCATTCAAGCCCAAACTTAAATAATTGACTCTCTGTAACTTCCTTTACCTGTGTCTAAAATTAATTGTTAAGAAAGAGCTCTCATTATTTTACTCTCCACTCCCTCATCAGCCCTAACATTTGCAACTAATTGCTAAAGATAAACAACTGAGTGTTGTCAGTTTTGCAATGCTTGCTTAGGAAAAAAATAGTTGCACAGCTTGCATCTGCCTAAATTACTCTTCAGTAAGTAATTAAAAAAAAAACTATTGGAAATTATTTTTAAAAAGTTCTTTTTCTTATACTGTAATATTTGACGAATGCTGTTTAAATTCTTAATGCTGTAAATATTCTTCATCATGGGTTTAAGAAAGGAACATTAATGTGAATACCGCGCACTACCATGAGCTAACTGCATCGCTGCTCCGCTGGGGGTGCGGCTGTTCGGGCCTTGTCGCTGCCGTCCTCGCTGACCCTCTTCGTTTCGGCTCCTCCAGGTACGACGGCCGAGGACCCGGGTCTGACAGACCCGATGGCGGCCAGGGTTCCCCGGTGGGGCACCCGGGCCACCAGGGCGGCGCGCAGGCCCACCGCGGCTACCAGCAGCACGGCGTCAACGGGGACTCCCCCCACCACCAGCAGCACCACCACCATCACCACCAACAGCACCTCGGCGGCGGCGGCTTCGGCCACGGCCCCCCGCACAGCCCGGGCTCCGCGTACGCGCCCAGCCCCAACGCCATGAGCCCCAACGCCCTGTACTCCAGTCCCGGCGGCCTCGCACAAGGCCAGGGCGGCTACGCGACGTACGCCACGCCCCCCGGCGGCCCCGGCCAGGGGCAGGGGCAGGGCCAGCAGCAGCACTTCGTGACCCTGCGGCCCACGCCGCCGCCCACCCTCGGCACCTTCACGGGTCAGGGCCAGGGCCTCGGCGGCCTCGGCGGCCTCGGCGGCCTCGGCCAGGGCGCCGTCAGCCCAACGTCCACGACGGCGGGCTCCGGCCTGAGCACCTTCAAGGGCCCCGGCGCGGGCAGCACGTTCACGCCGCTGGCCCGGCCCAGCGCCTTCACCTCGCAGCAGCCGGCGCTCGGCGGCGCCCCGCCCGTGCCGCCCAGCCCGCAGTTCTACTCGCTCTCCGCCGCCACCAGCCAGGCCGGCAGGTCGGAGGCATCCCTGGGCTCGTCGCCGGCGCTGAGCCCCTGCACGGACGGGCCCACGCCCACCAGGCCCGTGCCCTTCGGCAGCTCGGTGTACAAGACGTACTCGAGCAGCACGGTGGACACGACGGCGCCCGGGTCGGCGCTGAGCCACCACTCGCTGCTGCCGCCGCCGCCGCCGCCGCCCCCGCACGACTACTCCGGGGCCTCCAGCATGACCACCAGTAACTTCTCGACCGTCTCGGAGAGCAACCTGGGCGACGTGAGGGTGGCCGACGGCGGCTCGCTGGTCGAGACCAAGTCCCTGGAGCAGCGGATGCTGAAGCAGTCCATGACGCAGCGCACCGTGGAGAGTCGCACCTTCACCACCACGTCCTCCTCCAAGACGTACCACCTGGACAACAACTAGCCGGCACCGGAAATGGAAAATGGAAAATCTGTAAAATGCTGGTGTTTTGGGTTCGGGCCGCACAACACAGGGTCTCTGCATTCCCCCCCGTTGTAACCTCGTTGTGGGCTTTGCCGTTCTGTGGGATTGCAGTTCTCATGCTTACTGAAAACACTGCGTTTATGATACTTTTGTATGGTGCTAATCACTGTGATTGTTCCTGAAACACTCGTTGTCATGCTTTAGACTGAAATTACCGCACACATTTTATATTTGGGGTCATTCTGAACTTAAAGAGGAAGATTCCTCAAAGAGGTACTTACAAAGTACTTACAAAGTAGCGAACAGTCATATTGAGAATTGTAGCAATTAGAGTTGATACTCTTGTTGAGACTGGAGCATTTAGAAAAAAATTCTTCTTCTGTTTCCTTTTTAAATTTTGTACTGTTCACTTTTAATTTCTGCCTTGTAGCTGCTTAGTGATTTGACATTTTTTCTGTCTTTTTCATACTCTCTTTTCTCTTCTTTTCTTCTCTCTCCTTCTCTACTGTCAACACTTCTCTACTGTACTCATCTTGCTTTTCTTTACTCGTCTTTCTCTGACTGTTCTGCTCTGTTCTTGTCTACATTCTCTATCTTTCTACTTGTTTTCTCTATATTCTCTTTACTCTTCTATTTCTGTTCTGACTCATGTCTGGTCTTTTCTTCTAATCTGAATCTGGTCTTTTCTTTCAATCTCCTGTATCTGTTCTTTTCTCCTTCTACTGTCCTGCCTTTTTCCTTTCTTTTCCTACTGATCTCATTTCTCTTGGATCCTATCTTTCTTATCTTCTTTATTAGTTTGTCTATGTTCTATATCTGTTCTGCTTGTCTTCATGTCTATTTTTTTCTGTGGATTTCCGATTGTGCTGAATGTTCCGGTCTCATGCTATGAATTATACTGAATTTTAATAAGTAAAGGTTTTGAAATCTTACTTCAACAACCAGGTTGGTTTTGCCTTTGTGGTATCAGTGAACTAATGGGTTGGATGTGTACCTTATAAGTGAATCAAATCTCTGTACCTCAACAGTGCGAACAAAATATGCGTTGGACTAAAAATGCCTTGCATCTATGGGTTCATTTATTTGACTTCTTACTTAATTTTTTTTTTGTCAGTATTTTCATTTTCATGTCTTTTTACTTATTTGTGCCAACAATTACAAGTCTATGTATGGTTCTTTTATTTATTGACGTAGCAGCTCGATTGCCTGCTTATGTGTTGCCATTCACTTTGTGTCAAAGAAATCAACATATCGTTTGTTTTAATAGTTTTACTTATAGTTTATAACATTGTTTTCATTTTAATTTCTTTGATGTAACGCATCTACCTTGGATTAGTTAGATCAACTTCACTCATTTCTTAACTAATGATAGATATTAGTGTGTGATGTCTTTTTTGAAAGTTACATGATTTTTTCTTCTTTTTCTTTTCTTTTTTATTGTTAATATTTGGCAATCAGATGCACTAAACCATTAGGCTTTACCTAGTCCCTTGCATCCAGTGCTTGAACAAAGTCACTGTTTTTGCACCCATCAGTCAAGTCCATCCTCATGGGGATTAAATTTCCAAATTCTCTGTATGTTAAATCTTAGTACTTCAAAAGAAGAAGTGGACTCGTATGTATATGTTGTTATCATCACTGCTTCAAGCAGTTCACTTTTCCAAAATGCCTTTGTTCGGCTTTTCCAAAAGTGTTGGTGGTAACTTTTTTTATAAAGTGTAATACAGGGTTCCGCTAAGCAACTGAGGGTTTCTCACTGCTTAGCATTTTTTATTGGAGTGTTGTTTTTTAGTAATACTTACAAGTTCGGAAGTGTTTTGGGGTAAATTTCTTTACCTGACTGCCATATTTACATGAATTCACGCACTTCATTCTTATACATTGGAAACTAGTTTTGATTTTTTACTAAGGCAGATGGTGTCTGGGTTGGGTTTCTCTGTCATTATTTTTGTACATAGCTTTTGAATAATAAACCACTCTCCAGGCACCATCCTCCTAAAGAAATAATTATTTAAAAACGTTAATGACTTCACTTTTTGAGGCAATCACTTATTTGTTGTACTTGATACATTATGGACTAAGATGTTTTATGATAATGGAGTGTTCTAATGTTATTACAGAGTCTATGCAAATTGTATACTTAATGAATTTTGTAACAATGGTGCCTATTCACAGAATGCCTTGTATTTTTGAACACTTGTGATTTAGTGTCACAAAGATTTGCTTTCTAAGGTACGACACACTTTTATGTTGCCCTTGTACATTTTTAAATAAAAGTTTTTAATTAATCTTCAATGCTGTTGTTCATTCCACTTGACTATACCTTTAACCACATTCCATAATAAACTGAAGAAAGCTAAACATGAGAACAGGTGCAGGATTTTTAGACCTGTTTTAAGAACAACTACAGGCTCCTCCCAAGATGTGCTCCACAAAAAAAAAGGCAGTAAAAACTGGCAAGGCAATAAGCTTTGCCAAATTTTAATTTTCATTAATATTTTTGAGCGAACTGTGTTAGGACCGATTTAGACTGACACCTGAACCAAAGTTTTCATAACTGAGACAAATGCACATTTTTCTCTGATAGTCAATAGCTCGATAAAAGTTTGTTTTATTTTTTTGTCGGAGAAAACCGTTCAGTGCGCACACACACACAGGGAGGGCGTCATACCCCGCTCACTCATCAGCCGCGGGCCTCTCGCCTTGCCATTGACCCAGACACTGGACACTGGCTCATGAACGCGCGCCGACCAATGGGCGCCGGCCTCCGCGACCGTGCTCGCTCCTGATTGGCCGCCCCGCCCGGCCCCGCCCCTTATTCGCGCAAATTGATTGGTCGTCGCGACCCCCCGCGTACATTTAGCCCGCGGCGCGCAGCCGTTGACCACTCGAGCGTCCTTCGGGAACCGTCCAAAAAAAAAAAAAAACTGGCGAGGATAAAAATGTGAATATCGATTATTTATTTTCGTTTTTTGTGGTCTGAAACTTTCGCATTGGAATAGTTGCGAATTTCGAGTCGTGTTGTCGGCGGGTCACACTTCAGGTTTATGCACCGGCACGCAGCGCGGGTGCGTTCCCGTGCTCCTGGGGGGGGGGGGGGGGGGGGTCGCTGACTCCGGCGCCAAAAGTCAATGTCAGTCGGTCACAACAAGTGGACGACGCGGCGGCGGCGGCGGCGCGGCGTGGGGCCCCGGTACCGACAGGCGGTCCTGGCGGCCCTGCCTCGCCGTCGGCGACGACGCCGTTCGTGGCGATCAGTCAGTTGGGCGGCCGCGACCTCCGAGTACGACGGCGGCCTCCCGCGCAAGCACTCCCCCGTCGTGCGGCTCCCGACCCGCGACACGACCCTCGCCGTCGACCGACTCGCGACGCTGACGACAAGGTACGTCACCCACCACCGCATCGTTCGTTTAGGGGGGAAAAAAGTATGAAATCGATGTGCACGCTTGAAAAAAAATCAATGACAGTCGTGAAAAAAATATTTCAGGACAATTGTGGGATCAAAAAAATAGGAAAAAGAATGAAGCACAAAAAATCAATGTCAGAAAAAAAATAATTATAAAGTTGAAGTTCTGATCTCCAATTATGGTAACGGTTGAATCAGGAGCGAGGGGCCCCAGGCCACCAACGCGGGCGCTCCCACACGCCGGCGCGGCATCCTGACTTCACCGAAAAACCCGCATCTCCCGTTTTTCCTCTTTCTCCCCCTCCTCCCATTTTTTTTTAAATCGTGCACGTTATTGGAACAGGACGCGCGCGCGCCGGTCGCCGTCGGCACACGGCAGTCCATCAGACCGCCAGAAGAGGGAGATTCACGAGGAGTATCCCCCCCCCCCTCACTCCCCCGCCGAGCACCACCGCTCGGGCTGGACTTCCTCTCCCCCCCCCCCCCCCCTGTCACAGGTAAACACGCGGCCGCCCGCGCACCTGGCACGCAGCAGCAGCAGCAGCAGTCCGCCTGTCCCTCCCGCGTCGGCAGTTATCCTGGTCGGCGTGCTCTGATAAGGCCGCGAACCGTATCACCGCGGCACTAGCGGCGGCACTACTAGCAGGCCGGCCGCCGCCCTGGAGACCCCCCCGCGAGGAGCCGCCGCTGTGAGTGCGAGAGAGAGACGCGACGCACGCCCCGCACGCGCCACCGCCGCCGTGAGTACGAGGGAGACAGACGCCTGCCGGGTAGGCAGCCACGGTCGCGGCCGCGCACGCGTGTCGTGCGGGCCGGCCTACCCGGCCGTTCGCAGGCGGCGGCTGCCCGTCTCACTCGCACCCCCGCCGCGCCGCATCGCGCCGTCTCACTCTGGTGGTGACGACGGCGAGGTGAGTGAGGCGAGGCGAGCCCCCCCCCCCCCCCCCCCCGTCCTGGTGACCCTCTCCCTCCTCTCCTCCCTGCGCAGGGCGGCGGCGGCACAATCTGAGAGGATGAGGATTAGTACGGTGCCTGTTTGAATCCCAGGCCCGTGCCACAAACACGGTGAGAGAGTGAGAGCGGGGGAGTGAGAGAGACGGACGGACTTGGCAAGCGCGTGGCACACATGTCGATTTTTTTAAAGGCCCGGAACACAAAAAAAAAATCTCAAAAAATGGCATGGGGATCATGTTCTTGCCAAATTTTATTTTTTTACTGTCATCGTTTTGGCGGTGTTTTTTCAGGGCTGATCTTCGTCATGGATCACGGGCCGGGGCCGCAGCTGCAGGAGGTGCGGTGTGGCAACGGGGACTGTCACCAAAAGGGGGAAGAGGGTCTCGCCGCCGCCGTCCTGGCCGCCGCCAAGGTACCCGGTGACGGCGTCCTCAAAGGGACGCCGACGGCGGGGGTCTCGGAGTCGCCGCCGGAGGACACGGCTCGGCGGAAGGCAGCCGCTACATCGTCGTCGTCGTCCTGGGCGACCGCGTGGCGGTGGGCGTCCGCCCTGGCGTCCACGCCGAGGGCCTTGGTGAAGCGGCACCCCGTCGCCGCGCACCGACTGTCCGCGGCCGCGGTGCACACACTCGTCGGCGTCTACCTGGCCTTCGCAGTGCTGCACTGGCGGCGGCAGGAGGCGGCCGTCTCCGGCCCGCCCCACAACGGGACGGCCCCTCCAGAGTCCGGGCACGCCGTCAACGGCCTGGACTTCAACAACGGCCTGGGCTTCCTGCTTATTGTGCTCGCCGTCCTGTACCTCGGCCTGCTCTACTACGCCGTCAAGCCCTACCTGGGGCCCTGGCTGCGGGGCGCGGCCCAGAAGGCGTCGCCGCGCGCCCGGGGCAGGTGAGCGTCGCCGCGGTCCCGCGGGTTCAAATCCCGCCGTAACACACATTTTTGAAAATGCCCGTCCTCTCTGGCAGCGTCCTCCAGTGGCTGGGCCGCGCCGCGGTCGGCGCCGTGGCCGCGGCGCTGCTGGTGCTCCTGCTCGTCGACATCGGCGGGGACGTGCGCAGGCTGGTATCGCTCCTCGGCGTCGTCGTGTTCAACGTCCTGGGCCTGGTGTTCTCGCGACACCCCAGGCAAGTAAGTTGGCGCGCGCCCCCCGTGGCCCCCCGCGCACTGAACGGCCGTCACTGTCTGCTTCTGGGTCCCGCCGGCAGGTGCGCTGGCGGCCCGTGCTCTCGGGGCTGTTCCTGCAGGTGCTGATGGGCGTACTGACCATCCGCCTGCCGCAGGGCCGCCTCGCCCTCAAGTGCCTCGCGGACAAGGTGACGGCCCTGCTGCGCTGCGCCGACGCCGGCTCCACCTTCGTGTTCAGCAAGGTGCTCGTCGTCGACTCGCCCGTCTTCGCGTTCTCGGTGAGGGTCTTGTGGTACTCCGGGGGAGGGACGTGCTCCGCGCCGCGTCGCCAGCGCTGACCCCGGCCGGTGCGCCGCCGCAGGTGCTGCCTGTCGTCTTCTTCTTCAGCAGCCTCATCCAGGTGCTGTACTACCTGGGCGCCATGCAGTGGGTCGTGTCCCGGGTGGGCGGCGTGCTGCAGGCCGTCATGGGCACGACGGAGTGCGAGTCGGTGAACGCGGCCGGCAGCGTGTTCCTCGGCATGACGGAGAGCCCCCTGCTCATTAAGCCGTACATCGCGCGCCTCACCAGCTCCGAGCTGCACGCCGTCATGGGCACCGGCTTCGCCACGGCGTCCGGTAGGTCCGCGCGGGTCCGGAGGGGCGTCGTCGGGGACCTCGACTAACGGCTGACCCCCGCAGGGTCCGTTCTGGCGGCCTACATCTCCTTCGGCGCCGACTCCGGCCACCTGCTGACGGCGTCCGTCATGTCCGCCATGGGCGCGCTGGCCTACTCCAAGCTGCTGCTGCCGGAGACGGAGGAGTCCCGGACGACGGCCGAGCACCTGGCCGCCGACGAGGCCGCCGGCGAGGCCGCGGAGGACGCCGACAAGGACAGCAGCGCGATCGACGCGGCGGCGCGCGGCGCCAGCGCGGGCATCAACATTGTCCTGAACATCGCCGCCAACCTGGTGGCCTTCGTGTCGCTGCTCCACCTCGTCAACGGCGTCGTCACCTGGCTGGGCGAGCTTGTCGGCCTCCAGGACTTCTCGTTTGAGGTCAGCGCTCCATACAAATGTTCCCACCTCTCCGAAACGTTCACACTTTTATTTCCGACAACCCGAAACAACGTCGAATCGCGTCGCAGATGGTGCTGGCCTACCTGTTCGTGCCCGTGGTGTGGCTCATGGGCGTGGAGCCGGCCGAGTGCAAGAGCGTGGCCACCCTGCTCGGCCTCAAGACCGTCATCAACGAGTTCGTCGCCTTCCAGCGCATGGGCAGGATGAAGGACGACGGCGACCTCTCGGTGAGCCCCGCGCCCCTGCCTGTACCGCTGCCGCCGCCCGCCCCGCCGTCACTCTTGACGCTGACTGTACAGCCCCGCTCGCTGGCCGTGAGCACCCTGGTGCTGTGTGGCTTCGCCAACCTGGGCTCCCTTGCCATCCTGATGAGCGTGTTGTCCGCCATCGCGCCCACCGCCAGGACGAGGGTATCCGACGTGGCGCTGCGCTCCCTGGTGGCCGGCGTCGTCACCTGCTGCATCACCGCCAGCATCGGAGGTGGGTGGGCGTGGCCGTGGCCGTGGCACCGGGCCATTATTAGGAATTTTCCAGATTATTATTTTTTTTAATCGATCAATCGAACCAGTTTGTCGATTCTCTAAAATGATCGCTTCGAATTTTCCGATTGGTCCACGGCTCGCGCTCTTCTGTTGTTGCAGGGATGCTCATGACCGAGGAGTCGTTCCCCGACCTCCCCGCCCTCAGCAACAGGACACTGTCTTGACAACAGCGCGCGTGCTCATCAATCGTTTGTACTATTTTTTTTTGTTTTTAAAACGAAAACTGCAGCCGATACATTTTCTGCTCCACTTTAAGCCCTTTTGTGACGAAACCAGGGGCGTAGCCTGACTTTGGTTTCAGGGGGTGACTACATTAAGGCGTGTGCTGAGCGGGTTGCCTAACCCGGTCTCCGTTTTCTCTCTGGCTACGCCCCTGGACGAAACCCTGGGTGTTTTCGAGCAACCAAAGGGCGGTTTTGTACTATTAGGACGTCCTCTATGCCCATATCAGTTTCATCAAAATCGGGAACACAAAACATTTTCCGGCTAAAAAATGGCAAGGCTATAGCCTTTGCCGTTTTTCGAATTTTCGTCAGGAAATAAAATTTCGATTTCTTGCCCGTAATGTGTTTAAACCGACCTCTAGACGTCGTTTCGTCATGAAATGTGAGCCGCGCCGCCCTCATGACTGCGGACAATGTGAAAAAAAACCACGTCCACGCCGGAAGGGTGGGCAGCACAACCTGCGCATTGCGATCAACCCGTAGGCAATGACAGTAATTCCTACTACTTGCACATGTGAAAGGAGAAACACGAGTGCGGGGTCGGGGGTTTTGTTTTTATTTTAGCACTGTGGCTCCTTGAAGGAGACGCTGAGGGTCTTGCGTCGCGGGGCGCCGGGGGCGCCGGGGTCGGCGGCCTCGGGGGCGGCGGCGGCGGCGGCGGCTGGCGGGTTGGCAGTTTGAGTCCCGGTGGCGGGACGGGGGCCACGCGCTGCATCGTGGTGCGGGACGGACTCGATTTAGTTATCTACAATATTTGTAAAAAAAAAAAAGTTTTAAAAAAAACATGAAAGAAGGGGAGGGGGGGTGGAATTGGAGTGTGCGGAGGTGGTCTGCGGGGTGCGTTGCCCGCACCTGCTTGCCGACGGCGGCCCGGTGCGGCGCCGCGCGGGCCGGCCTGGGCACGCGGTGCGGCGACACGGCCTGCAGGGAGGGCAGCCGGCAGCCGCGGGGCCGCGCCCTGCACTCCTCCTCCTCGGCGAGCCCCACCCCCGAGCCCATCCTGGAGGCGGACGTGCCCGGCCCCCGCCGAGCGTAGCGCGCCCTGACGGCGGGGGCCTGGTCCGGCTCGGGGGCGGCGCGCGGCGGCCGGCGGTAGCGGGGGGACGCCGCCGAGGACACGGCCGCCGCGGCCACCGTTCCCCGGGGCTTGCTGGGTGCCGATGGCCGCGGCGGCCGCCCGAGCTCGCAGGTCCTGGACTGCGAGAGGACGCGGCGCTTGGCGTCCTCGAGCGACGCGGACGGCGGCGGCGGCGACGCACACCTGAGTTCACTCATGAGTCAACATGTCGCCGGGATGACAGCGGAGACCATCCGTGCCGCCCAGCAGACGTAGGCGCCGACCTGCACTTGGCGTAGGCGGCCAGGTACTGGTCCCCGACGTCGCTGCCGAGGGCGCCGCCGCCGGCGAGGGCCGCTCTGGCACCCGGCTCCTCCAAGTCACCGAGGCTACCGCGGGGTCCTTGGCCGGCGGCGGCGGCGGGGGTTCGGTTGTCTCCTGGGCGGTGGTGCAGGCGGGGGAGTGCCGGGCCGGCGGTCCGGGCCGACGGGGCAACTCGCGGGGACGTCCTTGGCAGCTTCCACGGAGACGTCCTTGGATGCCTCCGCGGGGACGTCCTTGGCGGCTTCCACGGAGACGTCCTTGGAGCCTCCGCGGGGACGTCCTTGGCGGCTTCCACGGAGACGTCCTTGGAGACCTCCGCGGGGACGTCCTTGGCGGCTTCCACGGAGACGTCCTTGGACGCCTCCACGGGGACGTCCTTGGCGGCTTCAACGGAGACGTCCCCTGGACGCCTCCGCGGGGACGTCCTTGGAGGCCTCCACAGGGACGTCCCCGACGGCCGCTGTGATCACCGCCATGTTGGTCTTGCAGTCCCGGACTAGGCGGCCGAGCTGCCGTGCCTCGGCGGCGCAGGCGGTGTCCAGCAGCGTTAGCAGCAACACGCTCTGGTCGCCGTCCTGGCGCAGGGCCAGCATCAGCAGGCTGGGATCCTTGGACCGGCCGCGCCCCGCCACGGTGCTGTCATCGGCGTGCTCGAGGACCGCGTCGTGCCCGAGACCATCCTGGACGGGCGGGATGCGTTCGCCGACCTCGTCCAAAGCCCTGAGGAGGTCGGCGACGTCGCGGACGTTGGCGGCCAGGGCATCGCCCTCGGTGCTGAGCACGGTACGCGGGGGCTGTTCGCCGGCGGGGGGTTGGCCGACGTCCGTGGGGGACGTCGTGGTGGTCGGCGCCGCCGCTGCTGAGGCGGGGGTTGGTGGTGCCTCGGGCGGGGCGGGCGACTCTGCCTCCGCTTCCGTCTCGGGGACCTCCAGGAGGGGCTCCACGGTAGGCGGGGCCTCGGCCACCTCGTCCTCGCCGTCGTGGCGGGTCAGCCCGGCCGGTAGCGACGTCCCGTCATCGCCATCCTGGGCGAGGACGCTCGGCGCCGGCCCCCCGGGGTCGTCCACGGGCCACGGCCCGAGCTGATCCAGCGACGTGCACCGCACGAGCGCCTCCAGGTACGACGCCCGCCCCAGGGACGCGGACGGCGACGCCGACGAGGACGAGGACGGGCACGGCGACTCCACCGTGGGGCTGACGGCCACGATGTCGCTGTACGCGGCGCTCGGCTGCAGGCTGCTCGCCGAGGCCAGGGCCACCGCGGCGATGGCCGGCGGACGCAGCACATCCTCGACGCCCACCGCGAGGTCCGCGTCGAGCGGTGTCGTCTGTAACACCGGTGCGCCGCACGCCACTCGAGGAATGTCCTCCAGGACCCCTCCCGGCCGGCGCCGTCGGGTACTTGCTGGCCGTGCCTGCGAGGAGCGGCTGGGCCGCACGCCGCTGCCGCCGCCGCTGCCGCCGCGCCGCCAGCCGCCGGGCAGCCTCATGACGCGGGTGAGGGCGGCCATCGCCCGGGTGGGCCAGGACCGGCGCAGCCGCAGCGCCTGCTGCAGCACGGGCCGGGGCCGGCGTGACGACCCGGGCCGGCCGAGGGAAAGCGGCGAGCGGCCGGGACTCGAACCCACCTCCAGGCTGTCGGGGCCCGCCGCCCGCGCCCGCCGCGCCCGCCGCGCCCGGCCCCCTGCGGGGACACACGGGGAAGTACTACAACGACAGTGGCAGCTCATCGCACGGGACCCCGCCCCGCGCCGGACTCTGACTGGTCACTCAGTTCTCACAGTCAGACGCTCGGTGAGACGACTCGTTCGAACACCCACCCTCGTTTGTTCCCCATGTGACAAGCTCCCCGAGGATGCTCAAAAAAGGATTTGCAAAAATTAATGGGCACTACCTTGTCCCAGGCCTCCGTCTGGAACCCCCCCCCCCCCCTACTTAACTTCGGTGTTCGAATGGAAACCAGTGTACCGGAAATCGACTGCCGCTAAGACACGGACACGACGCATTGGTCCCCCCCCCCCCCACCCTCCCTCCCCGGGGCTACGCCGTTACTTTAGCCACCACTGGAAAAAAATAAAAATTTGAGTGACTGGCTAGAGTCTCTGCCCGGACCTGCCGGATGCGGGGGGCGGGGCTTGGCCAGGTGGGGATGGCAGCGGAGGTCGGGGGCGGCCACCACGCCCCCGCCGGGGCCTTGTCGGGGTGCTCCGGGGCAGCCGACGGCGAGGTGCCGGTGCCGACACCAGGCCTGGCCCCGCACCAGGAGGTACTGCTCGTCGGACTCCCTCCCCTCCTGGAGTATTCCCGCCGTCAGCACGGGGTACATGTCCTGGGCGCCGGGGCCGCGCGAGCATTTGTCCCTGGAGCCCAACTCACGGGAGTGCCGCTGGGATCCATGGCCGTTTCGCCCAAGCAATTCCACTTGATAATTTTAATTATGTTTTAGTCCAAAATTTGGTATTACATAGTGTGCAACTATTTATTTTTTTGTGTTTATTTTTGGCCCCCCCTCCCCCGTTATTTTTCTGGCGTTACCATGGCAACACAGGGGAACCTTACCCAACAAAATAGAGTGGTGCCCTGTCGGTGTGCGCTAAGCCCCGGAAATACCCCCGACCGGAGGTAACCCCTGTAATTTTTAATATTAACATTTTTATTATTAAATTTTTATGCCGAGTCTCGATGCGCTTCGGGTTTGCCGGCCGGGGCTTGCCGAGGGTTGCCGAATGGTTTACACATACCATTCAGATCAAAATATCAATTCAGCGGAAAAGTGCCGACACATGCAAAGCACAACTTGCACCACACGCTTTCGGTTGGTACGTTTATTTTGACATGTAGTGTCGTCTGCTATAACCGACAACCCTCTCTTGTTTACACCCCGGTATTTGCTCTTCATGTCCAGACGTCGTTCGCTGTGTCGTCGTCATCCTCCTCCTGGGGAAGACCCCTTTTATTTCTAAACCATCAGGAATAAGAACACCACTTTGTGCCGTTGCAGGACTGACGGGGACGGTACGGTGGACTGTCGGGACTTCGTGCGCATCCACCGGCTGCTGTCCACGGGCCGCTGGACGAGCCGTGCGGGTCCTACGTTGTACGAGCTCCTACGACTCGTACGCCAGCAGAGTGTATTAATTCAAGGGTCATCCACTGCGCAATTTTGTGTACAATGAATATATTCAACATATTCAGTTTACGAATACTTGTGAACATTGATGAATAGTTTATTGATGAAACTAGCAAATATTCACTGAATATAGGTGAATACTATTGAATATGTCTGAATACTGTTGAATGTATGTAAATAGACCTTTTATCCAGTAGCTGTCCTGGATCTTCGTGCCTCACTGCACGATCCGCTGCGATGTTTGAATTTGTGTTGGTCTCAATATATTTGCGAACCATCAGTCCATAGGCCTTTTTCCATGTTTTCTCAATTTTATTTCGCTTTTTGTAGCTACCATGTAATGGTAGCTTGAGATATTGGCTTGGGTAAAATGTTTACATTGACGAATTTCTTGAGTTGAATACAAGTATTAATTCAAAGGTGTACAAATGAATATCCGAGGTTGATGACCCTTGTAATAATTAATTCAAGGAGGGGCGACAAGACTAGAAGCATACAGTACAGGTTCAACTTTCACATGGGTGTATTTCACATGTGACTGCCAGCTTACAATGAAGAGGGAGAGTTGAAAACATGTAATTGTAGAATGATGGAGATTAAAGTTGTGGATAAAATACAGTTTTCTAGTATTGTGTATTTGAATAATCCTGTTACGCCTCAAAGACACTATTTAAATAAATATTATTATAAAGTATGTGAAGGGGTAAGACCCGGAGACACCCCATGTAATTCTTATTTTTAATAATTTAAATGCTTTTTATGACTGGATAATTCCCGGAGATACCCCCCAGTAATTTTTATTAATATTTTCAATATATTTTTCATACCGAGTCTCGATGCGCTTCGGGCCTTTGAGGGGTTGCCGAATGGTGTACACATCACATTCATATCAAAATATCGATTCAGCGCAAAAGTGCCGACCCATTCAAATCAATATATCAATTCGAGCTCTAGAGCAGGTCAAATTGTGCAGGCCGGACCCGTCAGGCCCCTCTGGCCGCTTCGGCGTTATCCCGAACGTAACCCGGCCGCTTCGGCACTGTCCGAACACCCGGAGATGGGTTCGGCTACGTGCCGAAGAGGCCGGACCCAGCTTCGGCATTGCCCGCACACCCGAAGCTGTGTTCGGGCAGTGCCGAAGCGGCCGGGTTACGTTCGGGATAATGCCGAAGCGGCCAGAGGGGCCTGACGGGTCCGGCCTGCACAATTTGACCTGCTCTGGAGCTCGAATTGATATACTGATTTGAATGTGTCGGCACTTTTGCGCTGAATTGACATTTTGATATGAATGTGATGTGTACACCATTCGGCAGCCCCCGCCTGGTACTCACGCAACGACGCCCATGAATGTATTCAGAGCATTTATCATTTTAAAAAATCGTAATAAAAATTACAGTGGGTACCTCCGGTCGGAGTTATCCCCGCGATGATAGGGTGTATCGGATCTGGTATCTTCCACACAGATTCCTTTCCCTGCTGCTCATTATGGTTTAGGAACGGAGGTAAAATGAAAGTGGTTGTGCTTTGTTTACAGTATCACATATCATATGATTTTATTTGTTATTATTCAATATACAGAGAATGACTGTGCACATTTTATACTTTTGTATGCTTCTCGCTTCACAAATAAAAATTGTCATCAAGAGAAGTGACACAACCTAATTCATACTGTCAACACATTAGCAAACTCATTTACAGCAACTTTAAGCTTTTAGTATAGAAAACACAGATATTACTTAAAATATCACAATGAAGTACTCCTCTTTACTTAGTACTATTCATACATACAAAATTGTCAGTTAAATACTTGTGAATTCACTTTAAGGTCAACTTGCCACATGACTTGAAAAGCACAGAAAACAACTTCGGCATAAGTAGAAAAAGAAGAAATAATGTCGGTAGCAAAAAAAAAATAATTAAATATATTAAAGTGAAACAGTTCAGATTTTGACCACAGAACTGCCAATTAAAAACAAAAATCCCCAAAATCACAGAATTGAGTTCTTCTAAAAAATATAAACTACCTAATCTTAGAAAAGGAACAACACAAACATAAAGCTGCAACTTCTATATTAATTTGATTTTGGGTTAACACTAATAATTTTATGGTCTCCCCTCAGATGCGCCCAAAACTTTCTCACTGAAACTGATTAACATGCCTTAGCAACATAAAAATTTCCATAAAGCTCAATCATACAATGGCTGCAGACACGAACTACAGCAATCGGCTGAACACAGTTGGTGAATTTTTTTTGTCCACCTCGGTACTTTAGTTTTAGCAAAATACTTTGGAATTTTCTAGACCTATTATCAGAGCAGATCAAAGGAAATCAAACGATTTTGTATCGACACATTTCAAAAAACAAAAACATAAGTACGTATACCTAAAAATTTAAACCAAAATGGTGAAAGATTCATCAGGAACTAACATGGTTATCTGTAAACCACTAAAATAAAATAAAAATAATAAAAACAATCCATAGTATTTGATAGGGGAAAATATAATAAAACATAATTTGGCTTTAATGTGTCCAACGCATTGACACAAGTGTAGTAGGATGGGGACTACTCCACCCTTTGAAACTTAGGCAAGTAATGAAATGTAAAAGAAAGACCATAAAGGACTCTGTGAGCTGAAGGGGCGGACGCTCGACGTTCTTGCACGTACCTGTATAAATATCAAAATAATATCAACGGGCTTCTATTTGTTTACAATGGATGATTGCATTTTCAAAGTAGGCACTTTCCTCCTTCACCAAACAACTCCTAATGAACCAAACAGTGACATCAATTCAGGCTTAAAGTATTTCCATTCATGGACTAATCAAATGAGCTAACTTGAAACTACCTTACAGGGTGAGAGTACAGTTTAATCCAAGGTCTTTGAAGAATTACCCCTAGGCTGCCTGCAAAACAAACACAAAGATGGGAATGTAGAAACTGGGATTCTTCCTTTCAGAATAGTTACCAAAATCACAAAGTGGGCCATGGACTGGGAGCAGTCTACTGTGCAGACCATTCCTTTCCAAGCCTAATTTTCTACCTTTTAGCCATTTCAGCATTGAGCATCAAAGCTGATCACCAAACGACAAATATTGCATCACGGTACACATAATAAAGGGCTAAAGCTACGATACAAATACTGATGTCAATGTAAGAGTAATTATACCTAGAGCCAACAAGTCCAGCACTAAAAGGAAAGATGACAAGGGCTTCGGCAGCACTTATCCAGGAGAATCCAAAGGAACACACAGACAGAAGCGGAAAAGAAAAGGCATAGAAAGTTTCCATTTTTTTCCTAACAGGAACTACTAACAAAGCACATGTATCAAGAATTCAGTCAACCATATTTCTCGAAAGTTAAAATCAGTACATACTTCATTCATATATACAAAAAACGTTACGGTGATGTATCAAATGTGTATTGCACTCTCTTGTTCAATTATACTAATTAAAAACTAAATGACAGTGCATAACATTGGTATTGCACCTACCTAAGTTACAATTATGCAAATACACAGATATAAGAGACTGTTGCACTTATATAGCACTAAATGATTATCAAGGCAAGGCCCATGGCTGTTACCAATATGTCACCAGGGAGTGTTAAAATGTTGAATCTATTACATCATCACTATCAGAAACCGTATTAATTTGATATGGCACAGACGAGAACATAGAAGGTATACACACTTCTAAAACACCATCTTTTTCAAGTTCACTAAAGTCCATAGGCCTGGTTGAACCACCTGAAGGAGGGTCATTTCCTCCCATAATACGATCATCATAAAGGGAAAACCTTGTTGCAAAACCTCTGCCACGGTTCCTTCTGACTGATGCAGGAACATCTCCTGGTGTTTTCACCCGTAATGTCGGGTCTTTAAGTTTCCAATCCACTGACGAGCTGGCAAATAAGTCTTGGCAATCAGCACTGAGACGCTTTTTACTATTGCTGCTGCTGCTGCTGACAGAGTGTCCCTTAGAACGTGGCAAGGACAGAGTGGTTGGCCTGAGTGCTTGACTGACAGGGTGGGAAGGTGTGGGTTGTAATGGTGCCTGGTTCACTTCTCTTTCACTCCTGTTTCCGTCCGCTTCCAGAACTGTTGTGACAACGCCAGTTGGCTTACTGAGTAAAACTTGCGTTTCTCTCCCGGGCAGGGTATTCAGTCTCCCATCCAGCCCATCAGCCACTTCTCCTTTCCATGAGTCATCTTTAGACCCATTCGGAACTTTCTTCTTTGATTCAAACAGCTTCCGAAGTCCACCAGTCCATGCTGAAAATATGCTATGTTTCGTAGCAGTTTCCTCAGCACCTAGAGGCTGCGAATTACACACGACATTCTGAACATATGGGATGGGTGTGATGGGGCGCAGATTGGAACTTGTGTTCAGTTGGGAGTTTTGTTGTTGGTGCTGTTGCGCCTGGTTCAGAAAATCATTGGATACAAGTGCTTGGCCTTCTGTGCAGCTGCTGCCAGACCGGAAATGTCCCTGAGGAGTGTGCTTAGAGGAACGGTCCACCAGCACACTTCCCTGATGATTCAGTTCCTCTTCAGAAGCTGCTGGGGGCATCAAGTTACGTTCCATGCAAGGATTTCTGCCCTGGTAGGGCTGGAGAGGCCCTTTTGGCCATGGTTTGCCTGAAATTAGGAGGAAAACACAATGAATGCCGAGTCACTGAACAAAAAGACATGATCTAGTTATACTCACTGTACTCAGGAGGCTCAGAAGGGGAAAGTGTCAGTAGGGTTTCAACAGTTCCTTCCGATACCGTTGACTCTTGAGTGTCTTTTTGACTCGAGGTGGATCGTCCACCTGTATCATCAGTGGTATCCAAAATAAGCCTATGCATGTCAACTGAACTATTTATGTTATTGCTGATGGAGTTATTGATCGTCCCACGAATCATAGTGAGCCCTTGAGTAGGGTTCACAGTAGGACTAATGCCAGATGTGAAAAGACCAGCTAAGAAATAGAATCGACAAACATGTTAAGGCACGGCAATCAAGACTGAAAGACAGAATCATATCACAAATAAGGAGAATACATACATCTCTGACGCTCCCAGAGAGATGGCAGCTCCAAGAATCGTTCTTCCACACACAATGCCGTTAATCGCGCTTCGGCGTCCTGGTCCCAACAATCTTCCATGGTCTCCTTGATGAGCCTCACTGCGGTCCAATCCCGCCATGAATCAGGAAATAGAGGTCTAGCTTTATGACGCACTATTAAAACCTGCATTTGCTCAAAAGTAGGATGATGACCTGCAACCAAAGAAATGAAGAGATAACAAAACAGAAACTTCAGGGACCCCTAGAATACTATTGTGGCGGGAGAAGATACTGACCTATTTCTGATTCAAATGGCATGTTGTAAGGCGGCACTTCCGATCCTGGATGGTACAAATCTGAACACCTGCATGCTAATTCCCATACAACCAAAGCAAGGGCATACACATCTATTTGTTTCAGGGAGGATTCACAATCCCGTAGATTGACAGCCCCTTCTAACACTTCTGGAGCCATGTATCTCAGAGTTCCCACCTGTAAAAAGAAAAAGAAGGAATGCAAATAAAAAAAATAAAAAACATTCCTAGCGAATCAGTTAATAGCTACTGGCATAGATGACCCACATCATTGATGGACTTTGTCTCTGCGTGTTGCTCTTCACCATTCTGGTAATATTTAGATCCAATTATTTTCATAGCAAACCCTAAGTCACATAGAGAACATGAGAGGTCAGCGTTCACCAGTATATTTCTTGTGTTTAAATCTCTGTGACTCACACATGGCTTCTCTTTATCTACAACATACAAAATTGAGTGTATTAAACATAAGCTGAAGTACCTTAGCTCATCTATTTGGGTCCAACACGAAATTCTTGTCTTTACCTCCTTTCCTCATATCTGTATGGAGATGTGCCAAACCCTTGGCAATTGAGAGAGCCATGCGGCAAAAAGTCGGCCAGTCCACCGTATTGGATCGCAAGTAGTCTTGCAAGCATCCATTCGGTGAATATGACAAGACCAGAAGATACTCAGGACTTCCATCCATACTTGGTCTTTCATCACAGCCTACGGGTCAGGAAAATATATCAGTAAAATAAGCTTCTTGGATAGTTTCAAGACGTGCCCCTTAAAAGGACAGGAAATGCATCCATACCAAAATATGTGAGAAGAGATTTGCACTCCGACATAAACGGCAGGCAATAAATGTCTCTCTCATTTAGGAAGTAAGATCGATAATGGGGTGGGAAGACTTTCACAGCTACTACATGGTCACCAACAGTCGCCTTCCAGACACAGCCGTAGCGCCCCTGGCCTAAAGAAAATTAGATTACAGTACATTTCTCCCAACCTTGAAAACAAGCGACTAATCCAATGTACATACCAATTGTATTGAGGAACTTTATTTTGTCACCAGTGTAGGATCCCATGATTTGTCCATAGCCTTGACCAGGGCCGTGACCATTTTCCATCAACCTCATGGCATCTGGTTCAGGTTTTTGAGATCGATACATTCCAACTCCACCTCCCCGCCAGAAGCAATAGAAGGCAACAAGAACAAGGGAGCCCACACTGAGCGTCACTACAACACTCATCCAAACAAACAGAGTTGCTTTGTGCTCGTGAGCTGCCTTTGTTGGCTCCTCATAGTCCTCTACAGGGTCTTCTTCTTTGAGCAAACTGTCTGTAATATTCGCATTGCACATGTCGCCTGTGCAGCAGCAAAAACGCATCAATGGAATCTTTTGGCGTGGTGTTCTCACCGGCACACAAGCCGTACTTAGACACTCATTAGTGCCTGCAGGTTCCCAGCATCCTGTGATATCACATGACAGATTAGATAAATTGCTTGACTTCACTTGAAGGTCTGAAAAGAACATTTGAAGTGTGAAAGGATATCAAATTTACCTTGTTTAATAATTTTTGTTCCGTTTGTGGCGGGATCATCAGTAATAGCTGTGTAACATGAACTCACACACTTTACATATTGTGGATCTGCCGTGGTCTGCAAAGAAAAAAAAAAGAAAAGTGAGACACATTGCGAGAATAGCGAAGTCCAATGAAGCCCGTTGTAGCGACAGCTCACCTCAATATCTTTACCGCCATAATCTTCAGAGGCGTCATCATTGACAACATCATTGCCATTGACAGAGTTCTTGTCACCAAAAGATGCACATATATGCTGTTTCTGCACATCCGCAGTGTGGAAGCCTGGCACAGAAAAGCAGACGTACGGATGAAGCTGATAACTGATAATGTGAAAACTAGCCACAAAGGTCACTGAAGATCACACAAACACGCTGCAACGTGTGTACTGTATCGTGTAACTCAATGCAGCAGTTGCAATGGAAAGAATGGGGGAGAAATGAAAAAAAAAAAGTGAGTCTGTGATAACAGTCAGTGGACTTGTGATAATTGGGGTCATTCAACCCAGCATACAAAATGACTAACGCAGACAACTGTCACTGACAGAGCAATCAAGAAATCAAAGTGGTCAGCAGAACTCATTCAAACCTCTCGAATTCATAGCTCACCTTGAACCAGGTAGGCTGCCAGAAGCAGGCCTGCCACAATTCTTATGGAGCCCATCTTCTCCAGCGTCGGGCGCTACTCCGGCAGTCTCGGCGGCCTCGTTCCAGCTCTCCGCAGCCCGCTATCTCATCGTCAACACCGTCCGGAACACCGTCTGACAAATTTTCTAGGCGTTCCTAACCTGCAAAACGGCAACAAAAATAAACACAAGCCCCGGAGACGGGCGCGGAGGCGCGGGACGGCCGGGCCCCGCGTTCCCAGCGCTTTCCCAGCGAGCCAACGCCCCCCCACCCGAGGGGAAAACGCTTTTCCAGCGCGGAGAACGCACTTTTCGTCCGTCGCTACCCCGCCGCCCCAGCGCCATGGTAAATGCGGTGCAGACGAAATTCCATCACCACAACAGGGACGGACAGGGACGGGACAGGACGGGGGGGCCCGAGTCAGCAGAAGGAAACGAAACGCGACGTGCGAGAGCGAGGCGACTCGAAACCCACGCAGCGAAGCCGCCGACGGGGTCCTGGCGCACGGGGCGGATCAAAACAAGAGCTCTCGCACCCCCGGGGAACTGGGAACGACGGCCCCCCGCGACGTCGGGGACGGGGCGCCACGGCGCCACACACCGAGCGAAAACTATTAGGCATTCACCCCGGACACGTACCTGGCGCTCGCTGGCGGCCGCGGGCCCGCCGCCAGTCCCTCGATTTTCCGCCGCGCCTCAAAATTCCCGACGTAAACAAATATTTAGCCCGGCCATTGCAAGAAACGGGGGGGCGCTTCCACACCAAGCAGAAGATGTGCGGGAGCTGCTCGGCTTCATCAAAGAGCGGGTGGGGGAGGGGGAGGGGCGGAGAGGGAGAGGGAGGGGGGAGGGCAGACGCTAGACAGCAGACTGTCTCGCCGTCACGTGACCGTCTGGCTCCCCCCTCCCCCTCCCGCTGCCGCACCTGTCTCGATGCCCCCTCCCTTCCCCCCAAGCAGGGAGTGGCGTTTCGGTAGCGGCCATCTCGGTTCTCTCTGTCGCTCCCGGACGCCGGGATGGGTCAGCGTGTGGGAGTGCGAGAGAGAGAAGCAGGCCGGCGGCGGCAGCGGCGTCTCTCTCTCGCACGCGTCCACGTCTGTCCCTGCCAGACGGGCGAGGAGAGGGGCGGGGGAGGTGGAGGCCACTCGTTTCCTTTTTTGCTTAATCGGGAAAGTGATACTCCTGGATTACTGACTTACTTATTTAAAAAAGTATATCGGTTCGGGGAATTTTTTGAACAGCAGTTTCTGTAGTGTTCTTTTTTGTATTCGTGTCAGTTGTTTTATTTTTACAGCAAACTTTTACAGTACAGAGCGTCACGGGCTGCGTCATTTAATGTGTGTCATATTTGCGCCGGTACACAGACAGCGAGTACAGCGCTTTACGTCGGGCGTGACTGGAGAGCCTGGCATCGTCTCTCTATCTCTCTCTCTCTCTCTCCGGGCGTGACAACCGGGTCGCGGGTTCGAGTGCCGCTGGATGACGGATGGCGCGCTAATGTAGCTCACGCTTCGCGCTCACTGGCCCCTCACGCCAGGCCACCATTAGCCTCGCAAACTCATCGAGATTAAAATGATTTTCATTCGATTCGCTGGACGTGAGAAGAACAAACAAATAAATATCAGAACGCGAGATAGAATGTGATTAAAATGCTGAAAACGTCCACGAGTATTTTTTTTGTTTCCCCTTTTTTTTCCCGTAGCCCGCGTCATCGCTCATGTCATTCCCCATCCGTTAGTTATTGGCACTCACACTTGTGTACTGACCCCCATACTTCTGAATATTGGCAGCCATCTGCCCGGCTCTGTTCCCCCTGTAGTGCGAATAAAGTCACGTGATCCGAAACGGTCGGAAGAAAGGATCTCCATGGCGTGAAGTAATAAAACTCCGGTTGCATGAGGTGCAACTTCGATAAAACTACGGTTTGTGGGACTACAGTTTGCGGGAACCGTAGTTTAAACTGTAGTTTCGGACCCTCCTCAGCCCCGGCCGCCGCCCCGGATCGCCTTGGAGCGGTCTATGGAGAAGACGACGGCGTGCTTGATGAGGGTGGCCCCCTGGGAGGTGAGGCCGAAGAACAGCTTCCAGTGTTCGGGGCCCGGCAGGACGGGGGGCAGGATCTTGTCGTCGGGGCGGTAGTTCTCCACCGTGAACCTGCCCTGAAGGAAGGAGGCGGGGGAAAAAAAAAACAATCGGGAAGATTTCGAAACATTTTGCCGCCGCAGGAAAATTTTCGACAAGGCGGTGGTGTGGGCGCCTACCACGATCGGGCAGGTGGGAGGGAAGCGGAAGATCTTGCCGAAGTCGCTGATGATGGGCTTGCGCTCCTTGGCGAGGTACTCGCACAGGTTGTTGCGGTACTTGATGAAGCCGGGGACGTACTTGTTGTCGTGGCGCTCGTACAGGATCACCTCCACCTGGGGACCGGCCACGCCCACACGTACCGCACCGCCAGCGTCCGCGCCAAGAACCGACCCCACCCTCCTGGGGGCCCGCTGGGGGCGTGCGCGTGTCTCAGGGGCCGCCCACGAAAAGTGTTTCCCGAAATTTGGCAAACGTCGTAAAAAAAAAACGAAATGTGAAAAATGTCACAATGTGAAAAATATCAAAATTTTTTAAAAGGAAAATTTTTAAAAAGGAAAATTTAAAAAAATCAAAATTTTAAAAAAATCAAAATTTGAAGAATTTTTTTTAAAAAAAAAACAAAGTTTAAAAAAATTGGATACATTTGGACACGTGTGGGACACAGCCGACGGCTTACGAGGGTGTCGTTGGGCAGGGGCTTGACGATGTCCAGGCAGTCGTACAGGCTCGAGGGCTCCGCCTTGCTGGGCCGCCGCACGTGCATCCCCGTCTTGGGGCCGAAGTACTCCGGGTTCGCCTCGTGGCCCTCGATGCGCTCGAACACGATCTCGTAGTTCTGGAAGCGGGGCAGGAGGGGCCGTCGGGCCGGCGGTCAGAGCCGGCGGGGGGCGTGGGCCCCCAGCTGCCGCAGCTGCAGCAGCTGCAGCTGTCCCCGTACCCGGGCGGCGGCGCGGGGGAGCCGGCCGACCACGAGCACCGCGATGGCGACGACGGCGACGACGAGTTGGCGGAGCCACATGATGGAAGGGTGTGCCGGCTGCTGGGCGCGGGTCGGCCGCTGCCCCGGTACCCCCTGTCTGTCGGTGTGCCGGGCCGGAGTGGGGGAGGGGCGAGAGAGGGAGGGAGAGATAATGAGGGACAGAGTGAGGAAGAGTGGGGGGAGAGGGAGAGAGAATGAGGGACAGAGATAATGAGGGACAGAGAGGGCGAGAGAGAGAGAGAGAGGGGGGGGGGGCGCGACGCACACAAAGTAGCGATCAAGTGTTTACTGTTGTTGTTAGAGGGGACGGCGGGCTTCACATTATTCGCAGTGCGGCAGTAAAGGCAGGTATAATCCCTTACCGCCATACGAATGTGAAGACTCATGTGGGATTACTGACGCCGCCGCGGCGCGGACGGGCGCGGTCACCCTCGCACCACGATTTCAATCGTAGAAAAATATATCGACTTAATTGTTTTTTTCGTCGATGATTTGATAAGATTAACGCGTTTTAAGACCAGATCATGTGTGGTTTGTGATCGCATCAAGTACATAATAGTTTTTCTTTTTTTTCTGCACTTCCCTGGCTTTTGTTCTGTGCTCCTAATTTCCTGGCCCTTTAAAACGCTAAACAGCGAGCACGGCACGAGATGTCCGCGAGTGGCTCCATCCGCTGCCATTGTGTGGTCTCCGGTATCGTCACGACACCCACTGAGGGCGCGAGCCGTGTCTCTGTCTCCGTCTCTCTCTCACTTGGACTCCGGGGCCCGCCATGGTCGGCAGCCGCCTGTTCCTCGCCGTCCTGCTTTGGCTGGCCGACGGCGCCGGCCGCCCCCGCGCCGCCCTCGCCGCCTCCTTCGCGGTGAGTGAGCGCTGGAGAGACTATGGAGAGGCTCTCTGGAGAGCGCTGGAGAGGCGCAAGTCTCTCCAGCGAGCGCCTGCCGAGTCCAGGGTAGGCCGGCCCGCACGACATGCCCGCGCTGCGGGGTCGCAGAACGGCCTACCCGCCCGGCGCCAACCGCCAACCCGGCCTCTCCCAGCCGCTCCGGGGCACTCTAATCTCCTACTCCCAGCCGCTCCGGGGCACTCTAATCTCCGACTCCTGGCCTCTCCGGGGCACTCTAATCTCCTACTCGTGGCCTCTCCGGGGCACTCTAATCTCCTACTCCCAGCCGGGGGCACTCTAATCTCCTACTCCTGGCCTCTCCGGGGCACTCTAATCTCCTCCAGGGGCCGTACTGGCTCAAGATCCGCATGCTCACCGTCTGCCCCAAGGAGGAGGTGGGCGGCCTGGAGCGCAGCGACCTCACCATGGTCACCACCTCGAGGTACAACCACTCCATCAGGTCCCAGGTCCTGGACGTCAACATGACCATCTCCAACCGCATCTACCACCGCGGGGAGTCCACGGTGAGCGATGAACCTGGCCCACTTCCGGTTTCTCCGGGGCACTCTACCCTGCCGCTTCCGACCCTAGATGAAGCTGGACATCGCGCGCTGGAACTCGGTGTCCGGGTGGAGGGAGCACTTCCTCGTCATGGCCCTCGGCGAGCTCTGCTTCGTGTACGACGAGGTGGCCACCGACGTCATTGCCACCTTCGCGGAGAGCGGCTTCCCGGCCAAGTGCCCCGTGGCCGACGTGAGTGGCCGCGACTCTTTACAGCCGTCAGCCGTACTTCAGCCGTGCTTCAGCCGTTATCCCCATGCTCCGTGTTCCAGGGGCCCTTCGCCGCCAGGAACGTGCCGGTGCAGATGCCGCCCCTGCGCCACTTCCCGGCGCTGCCCTACGGCCGCTACCGCGTCTACATCATGTTCAACCACAACAAGGGCAAGCGCGCGATGCGCGGCTGCCTCAAGGGGGTGGCCGACGTCACCCAGAACCTGGCCGCCAAGACCTGACCGGAAGCGAAATAAACACCCGAACTCGTTGTAGCTCCGCCACCGGATCATTCCACCTCGCCTACCTCACCCGGGGAAAGGGAGGGGGGGGGGGGGGGTCTTCCGTGTCAATTGCAGTGCAACTTCAGTACGTAGAACTACAGTCTGGTCACTGTAGTTTAAACTGTCGTTTCACCGCAGACACACACACACACACACACACACCTCTTTGGCCGCACCGTGTCCTTTATTGATCGCCACACATTCACGGAGGGCCCGTGTGACGCCGTGCGTGAGCCCCTACGCCTTGCACTTGTTGAAGGCGGCGATGTCGTTGCCGAACTTGTTGTAGCAGTCGATGGCCTTCCGTGTGAGCGGCTCGCGGGGGGCGGGCGTCGCCTGGAACGAGGGTCGTGTCGTGATGGACGTACCCGAGGCAGAGACCCAGCGGACGGGCGTTTTCGGGAAAAAGAAAACTCTTTTTTTTTTTTAATATATCTCGCGAAATGAGCCGTACCAGAACCGCGACGGCGAACGCCGCCAGCAACAGCAAGACGATCCTGAGGAACATGGCGTCGTCGGGGAGCGCAGCTGGGAGTGCGAGAGGACGGCCGGCGGGCAGCGGTTAAGTACTAGCCGCCCCGCCGTGAGCAGAGTGAGGGAGACAGACGACCGGCCCGGCCGTCTCTTTTCTCTCTCGCTCTCGGTCGCCGTCGCGCCGCACGCTGTTCCCCGAATCGCTCTCCGGTCGTGACACGACGCGAAATTTAAGACGGCGGCGACGCTCGGTCAGAGGGGGTGTGCGGTGTTCGCCGTCGCTGCCGCGTCTGCTACGTCGTTCGGCCACCACCACCCGGGCAAGGGCACGCGGGGCGCCTCCCCCGGGAACCTGGCCGCCGTCAAGACCCGGCCGAAACTCGAGTGCGGGGAACCCGCACAATGACAACGCCGACAGACCCTTCCGATTTTCTCACTTTATTTAAAGGCCACACGTGTGTTCACATTGCGCGGCACGGCGGCGGGTGCGGCCGCCCTCAGGCGCTGGCCTAGGCGCCCCTGCACTTGTTGTAGGCGGCGATGTTCTTCTCGCCGTAGGTGTTCCAGCAGTCGATGTCCTTCTGGGAGAAGGGCTCGCGTGGGACGGGCGTCGCCTGGAACACGCGGTGTCGATTCACACATGAATATTTGACCATCGCGGAAACCCCGGGGCATTGTTTTCCTAGCAAGGCGGTGAAACAAAACTGTTTTTTTTTTTTAAATAATCTCGCGGGATGAGAATCGTACCAGAACCGCGACGGCGAACGCCGCCAGCACCAGCAAGACGATCCTGAGGAACATGGCGTTGTCGGGGAGTGCAGTTGGAGTGCGATAGAGGGCGGCCGGCGGCCGACGGTTAAGTACTCCCGCCCCGGGGGCGCCGTGAGCAGAGAGAGACAACCGTCGGGCGGGTCTGTCTCACTCGCTCTCCGTCGCGCTGCCATCGCGCCGTCTCGCTCGGGACCCCCCCCCCCCCCCCCCTGCGCGGCCGCGAATTGCTGTTCCTCGAACCGCTCTCTGGTCGTGACCCACGACGCGGGGCTCAATTATAAAACGGCGGCGGGCGCTCGGGCGGAGGGATCCACGGTGAAACTACAGTTTGAACTACAGCACTCAGATCTCTATAGTCCCATAAACTGTTGGTCTTTTTAATTGGCAGATTAAGTTTTATTTTGTAGTTGCGCTTGTAGCTAACGCGGGAAAGTATAGCTTGTCCCAAACCGCTTCCGCTGCCGCACTGTAGTTTCTGCAGTTCGCCTGTAGCTCACACTCCGGCGTTACCTGGGCGGCCCTAGTTCTTGGGCACCACGTCGGCGATGACCCTCATGCAGGCGCGCCGCCGCTTGGACCGGAGCCCGCTGATGATGGTGTGGACGCGGTAGCGGCCGTACGGCAGCGACGGGAAGTGCCGCAGCGGCGCCAGCTGCGCCCGGGCGTTGCTGCCGCTGTAGCGCCCCTGACAACACGGCCGTCGGGTGAGAAACGCGGCGGCCGGCGGCGGGACGCGAACCAGCGGACTGCCGGCCCGGGCGGCCACCGCGCTGCGACCGCGGCCACCGCGGCGCCGGCGGGGGAGCTCACTTCGCGGATGGGGCACCTGGTGGAGACGCCGCTGGCCTCGGCCAGCACCTTCATGATGTCGGCCACGATGTCCTCGTACACGAAGCAGAGCTCGCCCAGCGCCATGACCAGGAAGTGCTCCCTCCAGCCGGACACCGAGTTCCAGCGCGCG
This sequence comes from Megalurothrips usitatus, assembly GCA_026979955.1. NCBI lineage: Eukaryota > Metazoa > Arthropoda > Insecta > Thysanoptera > Thripidae > Megalurothrips > Megalurothrips usitatus. Next base: position 5,323,862 of record CM049607.1, read on the forward strand.
ATGTCCAGCGTCATCTGGGGGCGGTCAAGCAGCTGTCTCTCTCCCGCTTACACGCGGCCCCGGCAGGGGCGGCGACGGCTCCTACCGTGGACTCGCCGCGCACGAACACCCCTCTGGCGAGGGTGACGTTGGCGTCTATGACGGGCACCCGGAGCGTGTGGTTGTGGCGCACCACGGCGTCGATGCAGACGTCCTCGTCGCAGGGGCGGTCGGCGGCCTCGTCCCCGCGCGCCGCCTTCTCCGGGGGGCAGTTCTCCATGCTGCGGATGGCGAGCCAGTAGGGGCCCTGGGAGCGCCGCGGGGTAACGCAGGGGGTAACACAGGGGTAACACAGGGGGTAACAGGGGGTAACAGAGGGGGGGGTAACACAGGGGGTAACACAGGGGGTAACACAGGGGTAACACAGGGGTAACACAGGGGGTAACACAGGGGGTAACACAGGGGGTAGACCGGGAGGGGGGGGGGGGCCTCACCGCGAATGCGGCGCGGGCCGACCTCTTGACGCCGGCCAGCAAGAGCAGCAGCAGGACCCCAGCGTTGGTCATCGCTGTGGTGGCGGCCCTGGCGGGCTGGCGGCGGGCTGGCGGCGGGCGGACGTGAGCCGCGCCCGGCCGTGCCGTTGGCGGCCCTGCGTGACGGCCACGGCGGCCAGCGCCCCGTTGTAGCCCGCAGCAGTAACAACAAAACAAAACTATAAAAAAACACACAGCCGTCAGCGCGCGGTGGCGTTTTAGCCGAAGAATGGTCATGCAAGGAGCAGCAGCAGCCGGCGGCCGCGGCCGCGGCCGCGTGACGTGTGCCAACCGTGCGGACCGAAAGTCGGGGGACAAAAGGCGCGCGCCTTCGGGTTCAAAATAGAACACGGGGGGGGGGGGGGGGGGGGGTCACGACGGGGGAGAGAGCGGGCCGGAAGTGAGCGATAATAACCGGAAGTACATCCGGCGGAAGTCGCGCGTTTTGTTTCGCTTCCGGTCAGGTCAAATCAAACCGATTTATTTTCCAACGATTGAAATCGGTGCTTCGGTCCGGGACGTTGCGCCCGCCTGGCCCTGTGAAGCCTTAATCCCACACGAGTGTCGGATTACGTTCAGTGTCGCATTTGCATTGCGGTACGCGGGCCGGGCCCTCCTAGCAGGGGACCGATCCGCTTTATTGCGGCAGCAAATATGCGAAGCCGCTCTGCCCGCACACCCTCTAACAACAACAGTAAACACTCAGGGCGCCACCTTGTGAGAGTGTCGCCTCTCTCTCTCTCTCTCTCTCTCTCTCTCTCTCTCTCTCTCTCTCTCGCCTGGTATCAGCACCGCTAGGCAGGACAGTGTTGCGACCGTCTCCCTCCCTGCTGCCGCTTAAAAAGGCGTTGGCCGCGGCTTAACTAGCCAGTCGTTGTCGACGCGCAGAGGAAGTCCGGACAGTTGTATCAACGCAACGCGTTTCTAGGAGCAGCGACATGGGAAGCGACATGAGCCCGGGCGGCAGCGGCTTCGTGGGCGCAGCGACGGCGCTGCTCATCCTCAGGTAAAGACTCCACGGCGACAATATATAGTGTTTTTTTTTAACCGTAGTTTTACGTGAAAAATGAACTCTTGAATTTTGTTAGAAAATTTTTCGTCACATATTGTATGACAAAAAAAAATTGTCACAATAAAAACGAATAGCTGTATCCCAGTATACTAGATAGCAAATAATTTTCTGAAGCGTTCTGCCCAGAAGTAAACATAACATTTCGAGAAAATCGTGCAGTCAAAATGAGCAGCAATTCGTTCCCAATTTCAGTTATCCAGGGAGAGTCGATCGGAGTCGAGGGTTTCTGTTACTATTTAATCAGGAGGAAATCTGGATCGAGTGTATATCCGAGAGTGCCCGGGCCGGATCTCAAGCCTCGAGCGGCCGCAGCCGGTCAGATCTGAGCCAGATCCGATCCGGTATCGCGTGCCTGGGGCCTGGGGCGATACTGAGCGGGTGGACACTCGAGAGAGGATCAGTGGCATCAGGCGGCGGAAGGCTCCACAGTAAAACTACAGTGCCCAAACTGTAGTTCCGTGGGCTGTAGTTTTATTGCTACTGAAGTGCAGTCACCGCGGAAAATCTATAGTTTGTCCCCAATTATCTATCACTTTTTTCCCCGCGGAACTACCGTTTTCTGTACATACACTACAGTTTAACTGTAGTTTCTTGGCGTAGCTGGTGTAGTTTCTCCCGGGACCGAGGCGGCCTGGGGGGCGGTGGGCGGATCACGTGTTCGCTGACATTTGACAATCAGGTGGTGGCTTCTTATTAATTAAAGGCACTCGAGCGTGTGCAGCTCATCTGCCGATAATGCATCGGGCATCGATCACATTATGCCCGCACGCGTTCCGCGCGCCTCTTACAATGCTATCTCAACGTTATCTCTGCGAATAGCAGGGCGGCGCATAAACAACGCGCGCCGCTTGGCTGCCAATCAGAACGGGGTACTTTACGCTCTCTGTTTGAAGGAGATAGCAACAGGAAACGCGCGGGGGAGAAATTCTCAATGACAAACACATGCATCGCCGAGGGGGGCCACTTATTCCGAGTGTTCTGCGAACAGCCCCCCCCCCCCCCCGGGGCACTTATTCGCAGTTACTCACAATCGTGCACCTGGTTTTGAGGGGAACCGTGCACCTGGCTCTTGGAAGTCGTGCACCTGGTTTCGGCGGTCTTACCGCCCCGCACGACGCGGCGATGTAGAAAACATCTTTGCAGTTCTCACAGCACCGCGCCCCGCGTCTTTTCCTGTCCTTGCAGTATCCTGGCCTCCGGTGCACACGGGAGGGCGGCGGGGGCGGCGGGGGCGGCGCGGGCGGGGGCGGCGGGGGCCGTGGGGGTGCGCCCGGTCACCCGGCCGGGCCTGCACACCGAGGGCCCCGTCTGGTACGAGTCGGACCGCGGCGACCGGGGGCTGCTGTTCGTCGATATCGCCGGCCACCTCCTCAACTTCTACGACCCGGCCAAGGACGTCGTCCACTCCGTCGCCTTCGGTAGGTCCCCCAGAAAAAACAAAACAAAAAAGAATATAAAAATATATTTTAAAAATTAAATATTTATCTTGAAAAAATGGCGTTCTTTTCCGTGGAGACGGGGACGTGACGCTGGTGCGGCCCCTGCAGGGCGACAACCTGGTGGTGGCCGTCGGGAGGGAGCTGCGCGTCCTGGACTGGGCGGCCTCCAACTTCAGCGCGCTACTGCCCGTCCGCTGGCCGCCGGTGGTGCTCGCCGCCGTCGAGCAGGACAAGCCCGGCAACCGCTTCAACGACGGCAACGTCGACAGCCGCGGCCGCGTCTGGGCCGGTGAGTCATGTCCAGGATGGCGTCGTCGGAACTGCCGCCTCCGGTGCGCCTCCAGGACGCCGTCCTCACGACGCCGCTCTCCCCGGGCCGCAGGTACGATGGGCCCCGAGCCGGTCGTCGGGCACGTCGAGGACGACCAGGCCGCGCTGTACCGCGTGACCCCGCACGCCGACGGCAGCCCCGCCCGCCGCGACCCCCTGTCCCCGCACAGCCTGATCCACGGCGACGGCGACGCGCCGGGCCCGCGGGCGGACGTGGACACGGTCCTGGCCCCCGTCAGCATCTCCAACGGCCTGCTCTGGAGCCTCGACGAGACCCTCATGTACTACATCGACACGCCCACAAGGCGCGTGGACGTGTTCGACTTCGACGTCGTCCGCGGGGAGATCGGTGAGAACGACAAGACGGCCGTGTTCGCGGCCTACATCCCCCCCCCCCTCTCTCTCTCTCTCTCTCTCTGAGCCGTCGAGGCTGACGCCGTGCTCCCGCACTGCTTTGTGTCCCGCAGCGAACCGGAGGCCCGCGTTCGACTTCGCGGCCAACAACATCACCGGCAACCCGGACGGCATGACCATCGACGCGGACGGCAACCTCTGGGTGGCGTGCTTCGGCGGCAGCCAGGTACGCGACGGCGACAGCCCGGGGGGCGCCCGGCCGGGTAGGCAACGCTCCGCTCCGCCCGACACGGCCGCGCTGCGCGTTGCCTACCCCGCACTCGGCGGGCGCTCGCCTCCTCTGACCCCGGGCCTCCCCCGCCGCCAGGTGATCCAGGTCGACCCCCGCGACGGCCGCCTCCTGCGCGCCGTCCCCGTGCCCGCCAGCCAGGTGACGTCGGCGGCGCTGGGCGAGCCGAAGGACGCCTCCGGCGGCGACACGCTCTACGTCACCTCCATGCGGAAGGGGCTCTCCGACGAGGAGCTGCGGCTCGAGCCCCACGCCGGCGCCGTCTTCGCCGTGACGGGGCTCGGCGTCCGCGGCGCGTGGCGGCAGAAGCGGCGCCCCGGCCACGACACGCCCCCGCCAGACGTGAAACCCTCAGACTGAAGTTTAAACCGTGTGCTTTATTCGCGCCCTCCCCGACCTGCCTCACGGGCGCACCGCGTTACGTGGTATGTGCACGGGGCCCGCCTCGCGCTGCGCAGCAGCAGGCAGCAGCCGCGGCCGATAACGCGGCGTCGCTGTGTTTACCAACTCCTCCGCCCCCCACCACCGCACCGCGCCGCACCGCGCCGCGCCGCTCGCAGTGCAGACAACACGGCGGCCCCCCGCGAACCTGGTGACCAGGACCGTCTCCGACAGCCGCGGAGCCGCGCTTGATCGCGTGGCCCGCGCGTGTCATGCCGTGGCTGCCCCTCCGGCGGTGCGGCCTGCACGCCCGCGCACTCGGGCGACACTTCGGCAGCTCCCCGCTGCGGACTTCGCTGCGGAAGCGGCCCGGAATGGAGGCGCTAACCTCGGCGGACCGCGCCCGGTCGGACGCGACGGCGGCCTTCCTGGCGGCCGTGCACACCGTGCGGCCCGCGAACCTCATCAAGAAGGCCGTCCGGCTCGACGGCAACGTCCTCTCGGTGAAGGGTCTGCACCCCGCTGTTCTTCTTCTCTGTACCGCCTGCCGTTAAGCAGTGCCACCCTGTGACGTTAAGTCCTTTATGGTTTCCCACCGCTTACGCAGGCAGAGAGTGCATCCTGAAGCGGCCCTGCCATGTTGTCGGCTTCGGCAAAGCTGTCTTTGAGATGGCGCTCGAGGTGGAAAAGATCCTAGGGGAATCGATGGGGACTGCAGTCGTCAGCGTTCCTGTGGGTACCACACAGACACATCCGATCCCGCCACACAGTCGTATCCAAGTCTTAGAAGGAGCGTTAAATAATTTACCTGGTACAGATATTTTTTGTTGTTTGTCTTTGCTTGATGCTTCACTTTAGGTTTACTAATGTATGATCTGTGCAGATGAAATGTCAGAGAAAAATGCTGCAAAAATCTTAGAAATTGCTCAAAATTTAGAGGAGGACGATACCCTTTTAGTTCTCATATCTGGAGGAGGTTCTGCCCTCCTTTCCTTGCCGTTGCCTTCTGTCACCTTGCAAGATAAATTACAGGTATTTTCTGGTCCATAAAACTTTCCTCAAGAGTAATTTATTATTTATTGTGTATTATTTATTTTACTGTGGTACAGGTGATAAAGCAACTAGCAAATGGAGGTGCCGATATACTGGAGTTGAACTGTGTGCGCAAGCGATTATCATCTGTTAAAGGAGGCCGATTAGCAGTTGCAGCACAGCCAGCCACTGTCGTGTCTCTGATTCTCTCTGATGTCATTGGCGATCCAATTGATTTCATTGCAAGTGGTCCCACTGCATCCAACACTGATCACCCGACAGCTGCTTGGGACATTGTATGTCGATATAATCTGCAGCAGAGCATTCCGAAATCGGCTCAGCTTTGTCTTATTTCAAAGGATGTGAACCAAGTGAAACTTGAAGATAGTCAGGTTCAGAATATTTTAGTTGGCAACAACTTGGATGCTATAAATGCTGCTGTAGAAAAAATGAAAAGCTTGGACCACTCTGTGTGTGTTTTGTCCCAGAGGATGGAGGGCAGCGTTGATGAGGTCGCTGTATTTTATACTCAGTTAGCTCGTCAGATATGTGAATTAATATTTACAGGTAATAAAAGTTTGTCACAAGGAATTTCTTTCGGCCAGACACTTTACCCTGGCACTGAGAGTGAAATCATTAGAATTGTAAATGACAGCACTGTTAACAAAAGAGGGATTTCCCTCATTGCTGGAGGTGAGACCACTGTAAAAGTGACTGGTAGGGGAATAGGTGGCCGCAACCAAGAGCTCGCTCTTAGATTTGCTGATAAGTCCAGGAGACTGGCTAGACAATACGATTATATGAACCACTTTACTGTTTCTTTACTGTCTGCCGGCACAGACGGTATTGACGGTCCAACAAATGCTGCTGGTGCCTTTGGATATGCAGAGCAGTTGGCGGAAGGGGAAGCCCATTGCAAATATCTTGCAGAAAATGATTCTCATTCTTTCTATGCAAAATTCAATAATGGAAAAGATCTAATTGTTACAGGACATACTGGTACTAATGTTATGGATATTCATGTTCTAACGATTTTAAGGTGTCATCAATAAAAAACATGCTTTAATTTTTTGTCATTTTTTTTTTGGATCCTGTCAATTGGCAAGAAAATGAGGCAATGAGAGGAAAATGAGAAGGCTTTTATTACTGTTGTACCTTTATAGCTGTATTTCAATGTATACAAAGTTGTGAGAGAATACAGATTTGCTCTTTTGAAACAATATTATCAGTCAGAATACTACAAAAATGATTTTAACAAAAGTGTGTTATGCCATAGGCCATAAGTCATTCACAAAGTACAATGGGGGTAGTCAAATCTGGTACAGCAGTGTTACACCATAGAAAGCAAGAGCAGGCACTGTAGGCTTAAATTAACAATGAACTGAGTGCACCTAGCAGCGACTGCACTGTTGAAAGATGTTGTAGAAAATAGCACTTCAATATGAAGGTAAAAAGATTACAAAAAGTTCATCTTGTGCACCGTAATGTTATTTCATGATATGCACAACTTAACAAGTCCTTACAAGAATCTCAATTTTATTGTAAATCACATTGTGATATAGAGAGCAAGATAAAGATTGTCTGCATGCATTTAACACATGTTCTAAGTACTATCAGCCATTCTTATAATCTAGTGAGGTACACAAACTCACCATCTAGTACAATCATTCCTCATGCAAAACAGTATGGCCAAGTTTTTGAGCAATAAAGAACAAAACAGGAGAAAAATGCTAATAATACAGGACATGTATGAGGAAATAACTAATATGGCAGTGGAAAAATCAAGGTATTTTAAGACTGTTAAAATTATTTCTTAAAAAATCTAAAACTATGGATTACAGCTAATCTATTTTATGTTTGATTAATGTAAACACATCAGCAAAGATCATCAGACTTACAGATTCCAAATACAGCTAGGTAAAAAAATTAAAAAGAAAGATCGCTTGGCTAGTTAGTAACAATGAAAGTATTCATCCATGCAAGATCTACAAAACCAACAAGCACAAAAGTTACAATGTAGGAACATGAAAAGAAAAGAGATCTCTAGAATGACATGTGATGTGAGAAAACAAAAGGGAAAAATTACAAACATAAAATAGGAGTCTGGAATTTCGACTACGTAAGATGCATACAGCTCTCATCTTACTGTTACAGAACAAATAAAAAACAACAAAAAGGCTTCAAACAGGATGGAAGACATGAGGAAATAAGGGGGAAGGCACTATGAGACAAAATAAAGATGTTTTCTTTAATGCTTTCCTCTAGCCGCCCGAACAATCAGTGCTGGATACATCAGTCCTATTCTGGGGTGGCTCGTAATGAGGCAGACAGTTTTGAATGGGTTGTTGGGCATGGGGTGACACCGAGTGATGGGTCATCGATTCAAGTTGGTTTGGAGTGAGATGCGGGACTTCGGTGAGATGTGGTGAGACTGCATGTGCCAAATGGGGTGATGAGAGAGGTGCAAGAGGAGGAGGGGAGTGAATGACAACAATTTGACTACTGCTGATATGTCCTGGCAGGGAATCAACAATGTCAGGTACTATGAGCATGGAGGGGACAGGGGTTAAAGGTGTAAGGGGTGGTAAACTGCCTTGCTGATGAACAATGACTTGATTGGGCATGTCATTTTGAGACAAGATTTGCACCTGATTTTGCTCTTCAGGTACACCAATAAAGACACGATGTGTCTCTTCCTGGTGCTTCACCATGTCCTTCTTCCGTGTGAACCCTTTACTACAAACCTCACAGCAGTACGGGGCCTCACCAGAGTGTTTGAGAATGTGGGATTTAAGGGAGTTGTTGGTTGAGAACTTTAACGGACAGATAGTACAGTGGTATGGTTTCTCTCCAGTGTGAATCCTCGTGTGAGTTTTCAACGGAGCAGACTGGGCAAAGGCCTTACCACAATATGTGCACACATATGGCTTCTCCCCTGTATGCAGAATTAAATGGACTTTTAAAGTTTTCATAAAATTAAAACTCTTGCCGCACACTTGACAGGTGTGTGACCGTGACGCAGAATGAATTTGCCGATGGACCCTAAGATTTTTCATTTGAGTGAAGCACTTGTCACAATCTGGACATTTCAAAGGCTTCTCTGTGGAATGCGTTTTTTTATGGATGTTGAATGTAGACTGATGTACAAAACCTCGGCCACACACGTCACATGTGAAATTAACTTCACCTGTGTGCTGCTCCTTGATATGTCCTATTAAACTATGCTTATGAGTGAAACTGCGTGAACAATCTGAGCAATTATATTTCTTCTCTCCAGTGTGTGTCAGTTCGTGTAGGGTAAACTTCGCGTAACTATTGAATACTTGGTCACAGTACTCACAATCATATGCTTTGCGGGCCTTTTTTTTCGTTCCAACAGTTTTCTTTTTATCTCTTGACCTGTTTCTGGCACTCGTCCTCTGATTCAGAGGTTCAGAATCAGAATCATTAGCTGCTTTCTGACTTTCTTCAGACCGCTCATCACCTCCTTCTTCAGGTTGGTCATGAGTCTTCAAATGATCTTTGTAACGCTTTAACTGTTTGAATGACTTATTGCAGTAATCGCAGACTAAAACTGGTTTTGTCTTCTTTGCTGAAGCTTGCTCCTCTTCCTTGTGGGTTTTTAGTTCTGAGAGAGTTCGGAAAGACTCGTCACAATTATCACAGCTGTATGTTTGATTTGATGATAACTTAGCTGGAGACTTTGAGCTTCTCGGATGGTAGCTGTGAAAAATGAACAAAATTATAATGAATTAGAGGGGAATAATCACAAAATAGTTTAATAGCTAAAAACAGAAATGAGGTGAAAGTAATTCATGGATTGGTCTGCTTTATTAGAGACAAATATAAAACTGAACCTACTCTTCCTCTGAGTCGATGTCATCAAAGCTGTTGCCATTGGCAGTATCATCATCATTATCATCTGACGTTTCTAGCTCTCCTTTTATCTGGGTTGAGTCACATATCCAAGGTGTCTTAGCTTCTACTGGCAAACTCGTCCGGTCAGAATCCAAGCGCACTGGGTTTGGTAATGCTGAGAACTGCTCCTGATACAAGAACACAAACATCAGTGAGTTGATACCAAGCAAAATATAAATTAAAAATTATAATGCAAATAAAAAAAATTAAGGCTTACATTTTTATCCTTCTCAGAAAATAAATATTGTCGCAGCTTGCTATCAACTTCCCAACACATCTTGCGAAAGAGGAGAAACTTGTCAACTAGTCGTATGCATGACTCACAAACACACTCAGGTAATCCATCACCTGATGCCACCTGTCAACACACGGAAGTTTGTAAATTCATCGTTAATTCCGCTAGGGGAAGAGATGCATCGTCTACTGCAGACTACAACAACAAATCGGTTACCGACGCACCTTCAAGGCTGTACATTCTAATATTCGTGATATTAAGTCATCGTTGAGGGTGGTGTGGTGCCCACTGGAGTTGTCGGAGTTAAATATAGAATTTGAAGGCAGTTCCGAGCACAGGCGACAAACTTTGTCAATATCTAGAACCATCTTGTGGTCTGAATCAATGTTTTGCGAAGCTTCATGCCACCATATTGAAAGTTGTTTATGAAAGGCATTCCAGTGCCAACATCAGAAAACTTCTAAAAGTATTTCAATTCATGCTATCATCAGTTTAGCGAATATCGAGGACGTGTTCTTATCTCTAACATATATTTATAATTTGCTCCAGCCCTCGACGTGGGTTCTTTTGAATTTCAGGCAGTATTCTGAAACTAGTTTGGAACGGTAGGCTGCAAACGAGTGCTTCGCATAATTTGATTCCGCAGCCCGGTTTGCAGACCTGTGTTTTGAAAACATTCCGGCGGCACCGGCGGGTCTACAGGGTTGCCGCTCATGAGGGTGGTGTAGGTTGGGTGGACTACGGTCCGGCGCGGCAGTCGCGTTGGCTGGGAGAGGTCAGGTCTTACGACACACGATCCTAATTTAATTTTCAACTTCGAAATTAGCAGCAGCATCACTGCGAGTATTTTTTTAAAAACAACTTACACGAATAGAGTACATGTACAAGAACTATTTCAAGTCGTAAATAGGGTCAGGAATGACCGCCTTGAGCGCCTCGTCCCAGAACTGCATCCGTTCGGGAAGCAGCGGCCCCGCTCTCATGGTCAGGTTGTCGCCGATTTCGAGGAAGGACGGTTTCTCCAGCGTCGCCGGGGTCCACTGCACGTTGATCAGCTCCGTCTTGCTCGGCGTGGGGTTCCTTCAAGGACAATTCGAGTGCACTTAGAACTGTTAGAACTGCACCGAGGGTTTGGAGGTGGGGGGGGGGGGGGGGGGGGGTTGATCCACGCGCTAACATACATGTGAATCACGAAGTTGGCAATCAGACTGGACATCCTGGCCGTCCCGGAGTCGACGCGCTCCTTCTCGGCCGTGCCGATGTCGCTGACCATGTGGTTCTTGAACACGTAGAAGATGTCGTCGCCGTGCCCGGCGCCTGCGCCCCGCGAGAGAGAGAGAGAGAGAGAGAGAGAGAGAGAGAGAGAGAGAGAGAGAGCGGGTGAGCAAGAGAGATAAAATACAAACAACAAAAGAAAAAAAGATCGGTAGAGAAGATAGTATTCCGTACGTAATGCACCACACCTTTTAATGATTTGGTTCCAATCAAAAAGGACACGACTCCGAAGGCGTCGAGGGTGAAGTAGTACAGGTAGACGGGCGCGGCGGCGTGCTTGAGGTGCCAGTGCACGGCCACGTGCGCGCCGTGCCCGACGAACTCGTCACCGAGGACCTGCACGAGGACGGGAGCCGTTAGAAACGATGAAAGTAGCGTCGGGATAAAGGCGCGGCCTCCAAGTCTAAACTCACCTCGGCGATGTTGTCCATCGTGTCCTTGCCGATGGCCTGGTCCTTGAAGTAGAGGGTCCTGATCTTCTCGGAGAGCGCCTCCCGGGCATTGGCGTCCACCTTGTCGTAGATCCTGGGCACGAGGAGGAGGGCTGGGTTGGCCTGGAGCTTGGTGATGTCGTCCTCCTTGAAGCGCGCTGCAACAGCAGCGGTGACGCGCGGGGCGCCGCCGGTCAGTCCCGCGTCGCCGCCGCGTTACACCGGTATGAGAAATGCCTCGGCGCGTACAGACGACGGCGGAGCCCTCCTTGTCGTTGACGCCGATCATGAGCGGGACGTCGACGGCGTACTCCCCGGACCGGAGGATGTCGTTGGGGTGCTTGTCGAGGAAGGGCGGCTCCTCGCCGCCCTCGGCCTCCACGACGGGCAGCCACACGGGCAGGATGTCCAGCACGCGCTCCTTCTGCGGGGGCCGGCGGCGGCGGCGTTAGCGGCCGCGTCCCGGACGGTCCCGGACGGTGCGGGACCTGCCCGTCGTACTCACCTTCTCGGCCCTCTCCTCCATCATGACCTTGACGCCCGCCATGATGTCCTTGTAGGGGGCGTCCCGCAGGAACTGGATGCGCCTCTTGGTGTCGGCGACCGTGTCCGCGCCGGCGCCCATCGCCTCGGCCAGCCTCTTGGTGTTGGAGGCCGCGTCGGCCTGCATCACCCACAGGCCCTGCGACACGCCGCTGGACACGATGGCGGCCCGGAAGAGCCCTGCGCCGCACAGAGCAGGGCCCCGTCAGCCAGTGGCGGAGCCGGACTGTGGCGCGGGGCTCCGCCACAGAGCAGGGCCCCGTCAGCCAGTGGCGGAGCCGGACTGTGGCGCGGGGCTCCGCCACAGAGCAGGGCCCCGTCAGCCAGTGGCGGAGCCGGACTGTGGCGCGGGGCTCCGCCACAGAGCAGGGCCCCGTCAGCCAGTGGCGGAGCCGGACTGTGGCGCGGGGCTCCGCCACAGAGCAGGGCCCCGTCAGCCAGTGGCGGAGCCGGACTGTGGCGCGGGGCTCCGCCACAGAGCAGGGCCCCGTCAGCCAGTGGCGGAGCCGGACTGTGGCGCGGGGGCTCCGGCTCCGCTGTCTGTCTGACCCTGGACTTGGCACAACGCTGCACGCGAGCGCACGGCCACCGCGGCACGCGAGCCCGCGCCGTCACACAGACCAAAACAGGAGCGCGGCTACTTTTTCGCGGGCGCCGAAATACAATGAAGCGGACTACCGCAAGGCTGGCAGCGGGCACCTCCCCCGCAGGTACCGGCGGGTACCTTTGGACCGGGGCGACAGCACGTGCAGCTGCACGGACACGGCGCCGGACGACTCGCCGTACACCGTGACCTTCTTGGGGTCGCCGCCGAACGCTCGGATGTTGTCCTGGACCCACTTGAGGGCGAGCGCCTGGTCCTTGAGTCCGGCGTTGCCCGGGGCGTCCGACGAGTTGGACGACAAGAAGCCTGTGAGCAGCACAACGGAGAGGTCACTATGACGGGGAATGTTGTCGACGGGGAGGGGGGGGGGGGGGGGGCGTACCGAGCGGCCCGAGGCGGTAGTTCATGGTGACCAGGACGACGCCGCGGTCCATGAGGTACTCGGGGCCGTACATGTTGTAGTCGCCGCTGCCGAGCAGGAACTCGCCGCCGTGGATCCACACCACGACGGGGAGGGGCCGCTCGACGGGGAGGGCTTCCTGCGAGGACCCCGCGCCGACATAAACAAATCAGCTTTCACAATAAAAATCGATTTTTCAATTCTTGCACAAAAAATCAGTTTTCCGAATTTTTTGATTTTTTTTTTACTGATGCGGGCCCCGGCCAGTGACAGTACCACAGGGGTGTAGATGTTGAGGAACAGGCAGTCCTCGGAGACGTGCAGGAGGTGGCGCGCCGCGAAGCGGGCCGCGCCGGGCAGGGAGGCCAGCGCCTTGAGGGCGTCCGTCGCCGTCTTCACGCTCGCCTGCGGCCTCTGTCGGCACAAAACGGCGGCCGTTCACCCCCGGCGACAAGTGTCCGCGGCGGTGTAGTCGGCGAGGTGCTTGCTCACCATGCCGCCGGCGGGCTGCGGGCACATGTCGCCCTCGGTCTGGGCGGCGCGCACCCCGTCCCACGGCGCGGCGGGCTGCGGGGCCTGCAGGGGCGGGGCACAACATCACAGGCATGACACACGCGCGCCACACACCGGCCCGGCACCGAGCCCCCCTGGTGGTCACCTTGAAGCGCAGGTCACCGACGGGCGGCCGGGCGTACGGCACGCCGTAGAAGCCCATGAACTTCTTGCCGGCCGCGCTCGTCTGGAAGAGGCCCGTCAGCTCGCCCTGGCTTATCTTGACGGCCGGAGCTGCGAAGCAGATCGCGTGTCAGTCCCTCACCGCCCGCCCCCGCGCGCGGCTCGGCGTCCACAGTTTGTGCCCCGAAAGTGCAGCTACTCACTGACGTCATTCCGTTGGATCCTGTCCCAGAGTCCCGCCGACGAGAGGTGCACCAGGAACGGCAGCACTGGAAAGTGAACCGGGGCGGGGTTACCCGTGGCGCGTCACAACTAGCGTTTCTACTAAAACAAAGCGCCGGTATGTCGGACGAGGACGTGTGTGTGTGTGTGTGCGCCCCCCTCTCCCCGTTTTTCGCAAACTTTTGCGCTTTGGGCCGAGCGCGCTCGCAGATCTGTATCCGCACGCCACGGCTGTGCGGCCTTGTGCTGCATATCGGACGGGCTGATGGCGGTCCCTATAAACCACCAAACTACCCTCCCTTGTGCCCAATAGACAAGCCCCATGCATGCCCAGGCACGGCACGGCGCCCGGCGGGTAGGCAATCCTGACCTGTACAGCGCACGCGTGTCATGCGGGGTGGCCTACCCCAGCGTCCGCGGGCGCTCTGCCACGCCAAGGATATCCCGACGTGCCTCACGGACGACATCAAAAGGCCATGCGAGGTGGTTGCAGAAATTGCGCCCCGCTGACTCGCAGCGAATAGGGGGGAAATAAAACCACCCGCCGTTTACTAAGGAGCATCTGCCGTTGTGTCGTCTGCTACGCTCTATAATCATTTGCCAGCCTATTCACAGGCAGCGCTATTGTCAGTCATCACGGCTGGTGTCATTGTAGAACTGTCACCTTTGTGCTGCGACGATTTTCGGGCAAAAAAAAAAATGCTGACACAAAACCGAGGTGGAGGCAAGAGTCTGTGCAACTTTGAAAAATCCCGTACCTTAAAACATGTAGTCTCATCGGGCAGAGTACTTGGGAACACTTCCGAAACAAACAGAAAATTAACTCGGAATACCATTATACGGAATACCTTATAGAGCTCAAACAAGCTCTAGCCTTGAGATTTGAGACGATCGGTCCAAGCTCATGTGTGATTCAATTCCCACCAGATGATGCTGCTGACGCTTCCATGGGCCCACCTGCCACAGTCCAGTACGGAGCCATGTTGAGGTCCTGGCGTGTGTCCGGCTGGAGGCCGACTGTCATGTCAACCATGCCGTGCCGGTGCCATCGGGCGCCACTACTCGTCCTCCAGAGCCCCCCCCCCCCCTCCTCTTTATGATGTACTTTACACACACGAGGCCAAGTATTTCAGTGAAGTACTGTATACGGACAGTGCACAAAATTCACACATGCTTCACGAGAAGTTGGAGGAAATGTCACAAGGAACGTGAAAATTCTCTGGTCGGTATTGGAACCACGGCACTGCCGGACACCGCCGTAAACGAAGTACACTTGACTTGGTTTTTGCAGGCAATGTGCACACCAAGGGGATGTGCTGTAGGCTGAAATGTTTCACTGTCTCTTAACAGGAATGACCTCATGTTGTGCAGCTCATGTCGTGCGGGGAGGGCTCAGTAAATAACTCATGGACTCGTAACAGCAGGGCAAATGATTCGACAGCTGTCTATGACAGTGTCTATGACAACGTCTACGAGATCACATTCAACAGCTGTCTATGCCAGCGGCATGCCAACCTACGATGCAGGTAGCGGTACCAACACAACAATGCCAGGCTCCCCAAAACCACCGTCGTTGCCAAAATCCTTATCACGTTTCACGAAGCAGACAAAAGCGTGACAGCGGTGTCAGTCGAAAACATGGTAAATTGGAAAGTCGGCCGATCACGACTCGAGAGGAATATAAGGCCGGGGCTTGGCTGCAAAGCAAGTATCCTCGCAAGCATGGCCCGCCCTCTCGTCCTGTCTGCCCTTCTTGTCGCCGTGGTACGTCTCCTGCACAGAAGAAAATAATCCTCATCGCGTTTTGCTTTTCCGCTCAAAGACGACACTTGTCGTTCCGTCAGGCCGTGGCGGCCCTGCTGCCGGCGGCCGAGTGCAGCGTCGTGAAGAAGTTCTTCCACAAGGCGGAGCACGGCGTCCACAACGGCCTCAGCCACGTGGGGCACGGCCTCTCCAAGGGCGCCCACGACGTGGAGCACGCCGTCAAGAAGACCGCGTACACAGCGGCCGCCGCCACGGGCCTGGCGGCCGGCGCCGTCTACGGCACCGTGTCCACCGCCGGCCACTACGTCAAGAAGGGCGTGGAGAACTTGGTGGACAAGGGCCGCAACAAGCTGGCCGACAAGATAGCCGTGCACCACTAGGGCCGCAGCCGTGCGGCTCGTGCTGCCACGTGCTGCCACGTGCGCCGCCACCGGCACGGTGGGGCACCGGCAGTCATGCCTCTATTCGTATGGCTCGAAACCTAATCTGCCCGTCAAACACGATACGATTTGATGCTATGTTCGGTCCTCTTCCACCACATTGGTTTTCCGATGCGTTAGTTATTGTGTGTAAGTTTGGCAGCGCCTTGTTCATTTCCTTTTTGTTGTAAATAACTCTCGAACCGAGAAGCGATATCTGGCTGCCATTACTGCCTGCCTTGATCTGAATAAAAGTCACTTCGTCGTTACTCAAACCTTCTAAATTTTTATTCGCCACCACACAACATCACGCTCCATTCCGGACCAGGGTTCAGCCAAGGGTGGCTACACGCGGACGCAGTCTCAGCTTCGCCAACATGACCCCGAAAAAAAATAAATAATCGAAAGTAGTTTGAAAACAGTCGAATGAAAGTCGATGACTTCCTGTTTCGTTACACGAAGTCCGAGGCAATGGTATTTATGTGATGCACAGTGTGGCTGATCCTCGGTAGAGCGGGGTGGGTCACGACCGTTACCGCGAAACACTCGCGATACGGTTATATAGCGAGCGCCTGGCGCCCCCAGCGACACAGAGCGCTCACTCACATACTGAGACATGGTTCGCGTCCTCTTCGTCTCCGCGCTCCTGGCCGTGGCGGTAAGCCTGCAGTGTGGCAACCTATCATTTTTTAAAAATGCAAAAAAAAGTAATTAACTCAGTTTTTGAAAAATACAATATTTTTTTTTCAAATTCAGTTTCCTTAAAAAATATTGTGTACGGGTCATCAACTTAAACTTTTTCCTATTTTGGATTTTTTTTTTAGATTTTTGTAAAAAAATTCATAAACTTTCAACATTTTATTTTTGTTGAAAATCTGGTCTTCTGGCGGACAGGTGCTGGCGGCGGTGCTGCCGGAGGGGGAGTGCATCCGGCCGCTGGCCGGCCCCGTCGTCAAGTCCATCCAGCGGGGGTCGCAGAAGGTGCAGGACGGCGCCCGGAAGGCGGCCAACGGCGCGGCCCTCACCGCCGGCGTCGGCCTCGGCGTGGTCAGCGTCACCGGACACATCCTCGGCCACATGATCCACAAGGCGGGCAAGAAGATCGCCCGCGGCGGCTGAGCGGCGCCGAGTACAACGGGGAAATCCGCCGCGCATTTTCTGAAATGGCCGAGTAAAAGTACGTCCATCTGAGGCAGAGTGATCGAGCCCCCCCCCCCTCTCTCTCTCTCTCTCTCTCTCTCTCTCTCTCTCTCACACACACACACACACACGGCGTAGTCCCATAGCTCCAGTGACCTCGCCCTCCAGTCAGTCCAGCCGCAGCTTGAAGTTGACGCACACCGCCAGGTACATCGCAATGGCGTACAGAGACTGTAAAAAGGCGCCATGTAAATGTAAGCGTTTGTACATAATTATGGACAAAACAGAGCATACATAATTTATGTCCAAAATCGTGCATCATCTTGTACGAAAATGAACGTACATTTGCAGTACAAACCTATGCATGCGTAAGTTATGTATGCGCAACTCTTTACAAAGTAATGCACGAATTCGTACATTTACATTTAGTGTGGACGGTACCTGCTGTATCAGCTCCTGGTCCAGGTACATGAGGCCGCAAATATCGCACCGCAGCTCCTCCCGCTCGATGTCTCTGATCAGAGATCGGGCCTGCAAAGGGGAAACTAGTCACTGTAAAGTAATCCTTCCTTTGTAAGATTCGGATTTTTTCCACCTTGGAAAATTGCCATTTTAAATATTTTTTGAAGTTTCTAAACAGAGCCTACTGGCCGGGACGCAAAGTTACGTAAAATTAATACGAAAACTCATTGAATTTTTTTTTACAAATGAAATAAAAATTAATTAGTGTAGGATGGTAACGGGAGTTTCCCCGCATGATACCCACCTCCCGTCTCGCCTTGGCGTACACGCAGTGCCAATACAGTAGCGATCCCTGGACCAGTCTGGAGAGCGCCACCAGCTGACACGGAATCGGAAAAGGGTAAAATAGTGTCACGTCACGTCACGTGACACGTAACGTCACGTAAGCAAGGCGTCACCTCGCGGAGCACCGCGTCGTACACGACGCCCACGAGGACGAGCACGGCGGCGGGGAGGCAGCCGCGCGCCAGGGTGAGCCAGGCGCGCCGGGAGAGCGTCGCCCGGTCGTCGTCGCCGTCCTCGAGCGCCTCCCCCATCATGCTGATGCCCACGGACAGGTAGGTGGCGGCGGCCTGCACCAGGTGCAGCAGCGCGGCCAGGTTGGCGGGGCCGTGCGCCGCGGCCAGCACCAGGCCCATGTCGTGCAGCAGCCGCTGGCGCACGCGCAGCGAGCGCAGGCGCCGGGCCGCGGCCGCGTCCCCGAGCACGCCGTCGACGCCGCCGTCGACGCCGCCGTCGTGGACCTCGTCCACCGCCCGGACGCAGGTGGCGCGGAGGTCGGCGGCGAAGGCGGCGAGCACGGCGGGCGGCGCGAGGACGTGCGCGATGAAGAGGCTGTGGTACGAGTGGTACATGACGGCGAACCACGAGCCGACGGTGCGCGGCAGGAGGCCCTGGCGACGAGAGGGTGCCGTCAGCACGCCGTCAGCACGCCGTCAGCCAGGCGCCGACTCACCCCCAGGCTGTCCTTCCTCTGGGGGGTGTTGACCCTGCCGAGGGCGACGCCGACGTGGGTGAGGTACAGCGCCAGCCCCGCGCACGTGCCCGCCAGCAGCCGGCGCCAGGCCCCGAGCGAGGGCGGGTGCCGGCGGCAGTACCGCGACATGCACCACACGAGCCGGCACAGCGCGCGCCTGCGGGCTGAAGGACTGCTTATGCGTGCGACCTCGGCGGGAGGCTTGGTGGCGTGGGTGGTAGGGAGGTCGGAACGGTGACCAAATGGTCAGAGGTTCGAATCTCGCGGGAAAAAAAGTATTCTTCCAATATCCGGGCCAACTTGTTTGGCTTGGGATCCGAATCTTTCCGGTCAGGATTCACAAGCGTCGGTGTGCGCGCACCTGCGAGGGACAGCCACTGCAGCACCCAGGAGAACGTCCAGACCATGATGGAGAAGGAGTGGCGCGGCCAGCCGTCCAGGTACACGCTGAGGAAGGCGTGCGTGGCGAGCGGCGGCAGATAGAAGGCGGTGGCGCGCGCCAGGGCCCACGCCAGCGGCACCGGTCTGCGGGGTCAGGGGTCAGGACCGGCAGGTCACATGAAACAAACTGCAAACTCCGAAAAAACTTTTTTTTTTCAGAAAACAAGTCATAGACATTTTTAATTTTTTTTTCTCCTAAAAATATTTTTTTTAGAGTTTATTAAAAATTTTCAAACGATCATTTTGAACTGCAAATAATGCGGAAACTGGTGTAGCCACTCGCCTGGGATTGTGCGGCGGCCAGCTCTGCGCCGGCACCACGCCCAGGGCGGTGGAGACCCCGCACAGCACCCGCCACAGACTCAAAGTCACGTGGCGGTACATGTGTGCGTGTGCGTGTGTGTGCGTGCCGCTAGGAGGAAGGAATCTCCTCATGAGCGAGTCACTGCCCCACAGCGCCACAGCGTGGTTCCAGCTCCGACCGAGAACATCTCTGTGCACGTGAATCAGTTTGTTGCCACTGCGACGATGAGTTGCTATCCGGCCGTCCGGCTCCACAGCGGGCGGCCGGAGATGAGCGACAGCGGCACCACCGAGACTCGGAAACGGCCTGGAGAAGAGAGAGAGAGAGAGAGAGAGAGAGAGAGAGAGAGAGAGAGAGAGAGAGAGAGAGAGAGAGAGAGAAAGGCACCGAGAAACAGCAGGCCTCGCGAGAACCGAAAGAAAACAAAGAAAAACAACGGTCTGAACGTTTTGCGCTGCTATTTACATATTTGGGGCAGAAGTGCGTCACGCCCGGCCTCGACGCCCGCGTGTCCCGTGCCGTCACGTGCCGTGCCGTCACGTGCCGTCACGTGTCGTGCCGGGCCCGGCCGACATCCCTCTCTCTCTATTTTTAACACGCCTCCGCGGGTGAACGAACCGGTCAAGTCGGCGGATGCGGAGCGGAAAACGCCTGCACGGCTTGTACACGCAGCACTTGTCGCGCGCCCGGATACGGCAGAAATGATCTACGATGAAACTACAGTGCCCGAAACTGTAGTTTCATCGCGGCAGCACTGCAGTTTGTTTCAATTACCTAGCACTTTTTCTGCAGTGGAACTGTAGTGTTTTTGTACAGAAACCACAGTTCAACTGAAGTTTCATGGCGTAGTTCTCACTGTATAGATCTCCGGGGCTGGAGCCCGGTTTACGAGGGGTCGAATCAACCACCAAAACGTGTAAAAACGACGGTCCGCTAATGCAATAACAATCTGATCTAGAAGCCCCGTCCGTAACTTAATTAGAATCGGGTAGTTGCATCTCGGTGACTCCTATGGGGACTACGACACTGGCCTCGGGGCGTTACCCCATCGGGCTCACACCGGGTAACTGCACTGGGTAACCGGGTAACCGGTTCGGAGCCCCCCGCTGCCGCGTCAGGCGTCACTAGGCACATATCGAGCGGCGCCTCGCACGCGGCCTTTAGCCCGACCAGGTCACGACTCGGTGCCCCACGACCCCCTGGCTACGGCTCCCGTTTGATTCTTGCCCTCCAACGTCACCCGGGTAGTATTGGTTTATTTTCCCTCCGGTCACGCCGAGTACAGCATCGGCCGCGCTGCGTGCGGGCCTTTTTCCGGGACATTTTTGCAGCGGACGAGCGTTGTTTCCTGTCCGGCCGCCTCTGCGAGCTCCGCGGGACATTCGGAGGCCACTTCTTCGTGACGCGCAGAGCCTCTCACGCGTCCTCTTTGTGTTCTCTTTATTATATAAAATTGTGTATAATTCTATTCATAAGTACGATTTCGTACATAAGCTGTGGTGGTTATATCTGTACAGAGTTCTGTACAGAATTAAGGAGTGTAAGAAGGTTCGACAATATTTTTGCGATATGACCAAGTTTAATTAAATAACCTTAACATACGTTCTTACATTACGTGTGCATGATGTGGGCTAGGAACTAATGACGTGAGCGAAAATGTGTATGGAGGCGCTATAGAGTTTCTAATTCTCTACGTTGATGAAGATGTCGGTGATGGGGATCCGGTCGAAGACGCGCTGCGACATGGACTTGAGGATGGTGCCGAAAGCCTCTTCCCCGGGGCCCTTGATCTGCGCGTAGAACTGCCTCCACTCCGTGTTGAGGAACGCGTTGATCTGGTCACCTGGAAACAAGCGAGCGGGTCGTTATTGGCACTCACACTGTCGCCCCTATTGGAGTTTGGCGACGTGGGGGGGGGGGGGGGTACTTACTGACGGCCTTGTTGCCCTTGAGCAGGTCGGTGAGGTGGGACCTCATGGCTCCGGGGTTGATGTCCATCTTGTAGTCCGTCACGGTCCAGAACGTCTTGTCCTTCTTGTGCACCGGCTTGAACTTGAGCGTGTGCGTGGAGTTGACGTTATCTGAGAGAGACAACACAGTACGATCGTATTGAAAACATCCTCTGCCATACAAATAAAACACTGTACAGCTTAGTTTCACGTATTGCACGGAGTGCTCCACCTACCGAACTCGAAGAAAGCGGGTCCGTCGCCCTGGACAGCGATGACCAGGATCTTCCCGGACGCCGTGTACTGGAAGTCCATGCGCATATGCTCCGTCAGGGCCTCCAGCACCAGCTCGTGCTTCTGGGTGTCCAGCCTGGAAAGCACCGTCCGGGAATACAGCCAGGCTTCTATCTCCGTCAGCTACACCTTAACTAGGGACTGCAGTCTGGGCACTGTGGTTCAACCGTAGACATTCGATTTCCACTCCAAAATCTGCCTAGAGATCCGCACAATAAGGGACTGCAGTCTGGGCACTGTGGTTTCACCGTTGACATTCGGTTTCCACTCCAAAGTCTGCCTAGAGATCCGCACTTGTGAGTGGAAAACAAACTCGGGTACGTACTTGGCGGACTTCCAGATGGACTTGGAGAGCCCACGCACGTCCAGGTCCTTGACGGTGAGGAGGATGGAGATGGGCCCGCCGTGCCCCAGGTCCAGGACGATCTCCTTGACGTGCAGCGGGTCGTCGGAGGGCAGCCCCAGGGCCTTGTCGCCTGCAACGGCAAGGTGCGCGGTCAGCGGTGACACCCCCCCCCCCCCCCGGAGCACGTCGGCAGACGCCGGTCCACCCTTACCGTCTTTCAGCTTGTGGATGACGGCGTCCACGGCCTTCGCCAGGCAGGTGCTCAGGTCCGCAGCCTTGACGTTGCAGGTCGGGTAGCCGGCGGCTGCAGAAGGACCAGACCACATTCGCCTTCAACTACTATGCCTTCAACTACAACCTACATATTTTTTTTAAAAAATGAGGTAGAAATTTTGCGAAGAATTGGTCAGAATTTTTCAACGATAATTTTGGAATTTTTGCCAGCACTCCCAATCAAATAAAAGTCAACTTTCACAAAAATCCGAAATACTTTGAGAAAAAGCATTGAAAGAAAAATTCAGAAGTTCGCAAAATTTTTTGTTGGCGGTCCATACTACTCACGCAGCTTGGCGGCCAGGCCGGCGCCACCGAGCGCCAGCAGCGCGAGGGCAATCGCAGCGTTCCTCATGGCACTGCGGGACCTGAACGCGCGGGGGGCTGACATGAGTGTGGCGTCTGCCGGAGACGCCGCCCATGACTCTATATAGCGGGTGGGCGGGCCGCGGGAGGGGGTGCCAGTTTGGCGCCCTCCCCACCACCTGGAGCCGCCACGCCTCCTTCCGTGCATGCCACGCAGAAAAAATGATTAGTCGGCACAACGAATTTGTTTTCGGGACAAGCGTCCGGATTTAGTTGCAGGAACTGATAATTTATTGGGCGGAATGCATTGCTGATTGCCTGCATACAGGCGGTTATTAAGAGCCAGTTGCCGCCCCCCCCCCCCTTTCCGCTCTGGATCCGCGCCTGCCGCTCCCAGGCCTCTCCGAAGGGACCGTGACAATATAGGGGGAGGGAGTCCTAATTTAGGGCAAAAAAACTGTGCACGTCATTGGTGAACGGTCCGATCCCTTACACAAGGGCCCTTCGAACGGCATACCGTCCAGGTTAAGTACAGAGCATTACAGGACTGACACGAAAAGTCACTCTTCGCTCCGTTTGGCAAGTGTCCCACTGCGGCCACGCGGGACCAAAATACATTTTGGAGAACGAAATTTTTCCAGGCCCGTCGCCGTTCCGGCATTTGTTTACGCGTCCGGGCCGGCCTGCGCCGCCTCTACTGTACCGTGCGTTTTTCATCTTATTTTTCGACGCCGCGGGGGAACGGCGCAACGTTGCGTGTGAAATCGGTCCGATGCGGCGCGTCTCTGACCAGCCCTGACCAGCCCGGCGAACAGTGCTCCGTTGTCGAAAAACCAATAGACACTGTAAGAAAAAGTGGACCGGGTACACTAGAAGTACGGCAGCCACTGTAGGGGGGTACAGTTTCTAGCGAGGGCCCCCCAAACGTTGAGTCCTAAAACGATTTTGGGAAATCATTTTAAAAGGGTGAAGGGTGATGCCTGGCCGGTCCGTGTGGGTGTGCACCAGCGAGACGCCCAGCCATCTCGAATCCCCTCGCTGAAGCCTCGAGGATAGGCCACCCATCGGGCGGCGTGGGGCTACGGCTGTCAGCGCCTGGAGGGCAGGCCACCCATCGGACTGCGCATGTGTGTGTGTGTGTGTGTGTGTGTTTGTTGTATTCAGACCAGGAATGACAACACGTGTGCGATACGACTAAGTTTAATCAAATTCTTAACGTACTTTCTTACATTATGTGTGGACGACGTGAGATCGGAACTTTACTAGCATGAGCGAATGTGTTTCAATGAGACCGAGTATTCTAGTTTTCTATGTTCTTGAAGATGTCAGCGATGGGGATCTGATCGAAGACTCGCTGCGCCATCGACTTGACGATTTGTCCGTAAGACTCTTCGCCGGGCCCTTTGATCTGCGCCCAGAACAGCTTCCAGTCCGTGTTGAGGAACTCGCTGAGCTGGTCGCCTGCGAATAAGCGAGCGGATTGTTATCGGCACTCACACGCGCACGGCTCGAGCCCGCAGAAGGGCAGGCACTTACTGGCCAGCTGGTTGCCCTTGAGGAGGTTGGGCAGCTTGGACCTCATGGCCCCGGGGTTGATCTCCGTGGTGTAGTCCGTCACAGTCCAGAAGGTCTTGCCCTTGTTGTTCACCGGCTTGAACTTGAGGGTGTGCGTCGAGTTGAGATTATCTGAAGTTTACGTTAAAAACATCGACCGCCGTAAAGACTAATTGTAACCATTCAGATCACGGATTTGGAGGAGATGGGTGCTCACTTACCGAACTCGATGAAGGCGGGCCCGTTACCCTGCACTGTAATGACCAGGATCTTCCCGGTCGCCTCGTACTGGAAGTCCATCCGCAGGTACTTGCTGAAGGCCTCCAGCACCAGTTCATGCTTCTTGGTGTCCAGCCTGGAAAGTACCGTCCAGGGTTAATGCCAGGCTTCCACTCTCAGGATGGTTCTGCGCGATAGAAAATAAATCTTCACTTCGCATTCTGCGTTGATAAAAAAAAATATCTGCTTCGAATTCCCTCAGGAAAGATTTAAAAAAAAAGAGATGGTACGCACTTTGCGGACTTCCAGATGGACTTGGAGAGCCCGTGCATGTAGAGGTCGTTGATGGTGAGGAGCAGGGAGATGGGGCTGCCGTGTCCCATGTTGAGGACCACCTTCTTGACGTGCAGGGGCTCGTGTGAGGGCAGCGCCAGCGCCTTGTCACCTGGAGCCACAAGACTGCTTATGGCCGATCAATTTTGACAGTGGGGCCACTTAATCTATTCTGACTTAGATCAACTAAAGTTGTAACTAAATGTCATATGGCTTTTCTAAACTTTGCAAAACCCGTTTTAGCCTCCATTATTGCAAAAAAAATTGCAGTGAAAGTACTGCAATTTGAGAGACAGTGGAGCACGTTCCGTTACCATCTTTCAGCATGTGGATAGCCGTGTCCGCGGCTTTGGTCAGGCAGGCATCCAGGTCCGCCGCTTTGACATCGCAGGTTGGCAAGCCGGGGGCTGCGGAAGAACCAAATCCCCTAATCAACTACTGCTGCACAATCGGAATTTCCAAAGGATTTGGGGACGAAATTCTCCAAAGAATTTGTGAACAATGGTTCAACTTTTTGTTGGAACTTCCCCAAAAGTTCCGAGTTGGATTTAAAAAAAAAATTCACAGTATTTAGAAAATTTCCAAAAATTCATTTTTTTGTAGAAAAAAAATCAGAAATCTCCAAATTATTATCTCACAGTAGGGATGGCTCAACTGGTCTGATAAAATTTAACTAAAACGGACTTTAATTGGGGGCACTTCATGCGACACACACACACACAGTCCATCAAAAAAAATTCCCATGTCGTAAATATGACCATTTTCCAAATTTTCCGAACCGCCCACCCCTCTACAGCAGCCCATGGCGAGCCACTGGTACTTACGTAGCTTGGCAGCCAGGCCGGCGTCGCAGAGCGCCACCAGCACTATGAGAGTTGCAGTGGTCCTCATGGCAGCGCTATGGGATCTGAACGTGCGAGGGACTCCAAGCCGTCTGCTGTGGTCGCCGCCGCCGCCCCTGACTATATAAACGGCATAGGGAACGGGCACGTGACGGCCGATAGTTTAAACCAAGTCCAATTTTTTTTTTCTTTTTTGATCCGTACACACTGGAGACCCAAACATACACGTCATGACATTTCGAAAGTCATGCTGTTTCCGCCTGGTCTACCGGGTCGGGTCAACCAACGCCGCCGTTTTCATTTTTACTCTTTTTCACCGCCCCAATGAACGGCGCGTGCGCGTTCAAAATCAGTCTTAAGTGTGTCGCGTTCTGGTCTGTTTGTGGAGTAGGGCGTCACATCCTTCTCCGATTTCCGGATAAAAATACGCTTACAAGGATTGCAGTCTTGTTTCTTTTATATTTTTGTGAATTGGTAATTTCCTGGATCTTTTGCTTAGTTTGATACACAGTGCAGAATCTCTTTTTTTTTTCCTCCAAATTTTAAAACACGGAAATATATTGTTTGGAAAATAGTGCATTTGCTCAATTATTATTATTACTTTTTTACGAGTTGGCCTATCACTGTCCCGAGTGACCGCTCAAAAGTCACCATGTGCTAGAGGCCGAGTCGTGAGAAGTAACTGGTATAGACTTCCAAGAAGAAACCCCAGTGTTATTCCACCGCGGGCAGCAGACCCGACCAGCATCGCACCTCTCTCTCTCTCTCTCTCTCTCTCTCTCTCTCTCTCTCCTGCTTGGCCCGTGGACCCATCGAGCACGCACTTTTGACGTCTTCCGGACGACCCTGGATCGTCCCGGCAACCACGCGGCTCGCAGTGCGGAGCCGCGATGTGTGCGGTGACGGATCACTGAGTTCAGATGTAATAGTAAGAGATGTAATAGTAATAAGAATACGAAAGTAATAGCAATTGCGGTAAGTGTGATAGTAATATTAGTGTGTGCAGTCGTAAAAGTAGTAATGGAACAGCAATAATTGTTATAGTAATTGTGGTAAATGTAATGGTACAGTAATAGTAACGTACCAATACTCTGCCAGTTTCCCTTTCATCCTGCCTCAGATGTGGCGGCACGTGCCAGGGGAGACGAAAAAGGATGGAAACGACAGAGAACACTGGACGCCTTCATTTGTGAAGGCGGAGGGCTGCCAAATGGACGGAATGACGTCACCGAACAGCCCGGCTCGTGTGCCGGCCTGACGTCAGAGGGAAGGTCGGGGCGGCACGGCCAGCGGCCAGGGTAGTCAAATAAATGGGAAGAAAAACAAAAGAACGTCAAATATATCAGTTCGATTTAATCTTAAAATATAAATATATAAAAATATACATCAGCACTACAAAGCTCACTACTTAACATTCCACCGGAGTCGTAGTGAAAACATCAAATATCAACAAGGCAAAAGTCAGGTACTTGAGTATTAAAAACAACACAGATTGCTAAATAAGTCTTCTCGCTACTGGATGTCAGTCATTTCGATGCGTCTTAAAACACTACGAACGATTCGTGCATTTTCACAACCCAGGATAATTTAAAGGACAACAAATACGCAAGGAAGGCAAGTTCGGGTGGGGCGGCGCTGCCTCACGCCGGGCCCCGCCTCTGGCCCCTGCGGGTCCGCAGGACGTTGGACTCCGGGCCGGCGTCCTCGCCGCGCCTCCGCATCACGGCCAGGACCTCGTTGAACAGCAGCGAGCGCGCGTCCGACCCCAGGATGAAGTCGAAGTGGTTGAAGGAGCCGTCGGGGACGCGGTACAGGTGGAAGAGGTTTGGCAGGTCGCCGGCCAGCCGCTCCACGTCCTGCGGGACAAGATGTTCGTGGTGACCGCGGTGCGGGCAGGGGCCGACGGGGAGGGGCTGACGGGGAGGGGATGACGGGGAGGGGCCGACGGGGAGGGGCTGACGGGGAGGGGCCGACGGGGAGGGGCCGACGGGGAGGGGCTGACGGGGAGGGGCCGACGGGGAGGGGCCGACGGGGAGGGGCCGACGGGGAGGGGCTGACGGGGAGGGGCCGACGGGGAGGGGCTGACGGGGAGGGGCTGACGGGGAGGGGCTGACGGGGAGGGGCTGACGGGGAGGGGCTGACGGGGAGGGACTCACCGGGGGGTGGACGAAGAGGTCGTTCCTGGAGTAGAACATCGCGACGGGCGCGGTGACGGCGCTCATGTTGTACTCCGGGCCCGGGTCAGGGTCCCCCGTCCCGGCGCCCAGCGGCCGGAACTTCCCCGTGCGGGCCACCTCGTAGTAGTGCTCCATGATGCGGATGGTGGTCCCGGCCGGCATGTACGCAGTTATCAGAGGCGTGTACTCCTGACAAAGTTGATTTTTTTTTGCAACTTTCAAATTTTAAAATCCTCAAAAAAAATTACTAAGAATCATTAACATCTCACAAATTTTAATTTTTTTAAAAAAGTTTCAATATTTTAAAAAAAATACAAGGAAAAAAAAATTAAGAAAAAAGAGGTTTACTGACGGGCAGGACGTGCCGGGGCGACCAGCCGGCGATCTCGAAGGCGACGGGCTCGCAGAGAATCTTGCCCAGGCCGGGCAGCAGGCACACGGCGTCCACGAAGCGGTGCAGCACCGCGGACCGCGGCAGCACGTTCCAGATGCGCTGCGACACCAGGAACACCTGCGGCAGCGCCGGCGTGACGGTCCCGGACGTCCCGGACGTCCCGGACCCGCGCGGGGGACGCCGCCGACCTCACCTTGATCTGGGCCGCCATGGAGGAGAGCACGCTGAAGAGGTGCGACCGGAGCCGGGACACGTAGCCGACGGGCGCCAGGAACGAGGCGAGCCGGATCTTGCGGTTGTAGTCGGGCCGCGACGACAGCAGCACCAGCATCCCCGTGCTGCCCATCGAGTGGCCCACGTAGAACGTGTCCTCGCTGCCCGTCTGCGCCAGGACGTGGTCCACCATGGCGGACAGGTCGTGGAGGCCCATCTCGTGCCAGCTGTGCGTGTGTGTGTGTGTGACGTCAGGGGGGCGGCGCGGTGCGCGTAATGCGTGTCGGCAGGGCAGCTCACCTGAAGTGCCAGAACTGCTGCGAGTCGGGCGACAGGGTCTCGTGCACGTGCGGGGAGACGGCGTTGCCGCGGTAGTTGCCCACCCAGACGTCGTAGCCGGCGTCGCTCAGAACCAGAGCTGCACAAATTATTTTGAAAACAGTGCCTTTTAAAAAATACAAACACAAATAATTTACGTTGAAAAATGGTTTTTGGTTTTTTTTTTTTGAAAATTTACTGGAGAGGATTCAGGACTCACGGAGGTTGTCGTCGTCCTTCCTGAGCAGCCAGGCGTCGGAGGACATGAGCATGCCGTGCTGGACCAGGACGGGGGCGCCGGCGGCGCGGGGGCGGCCGACGCGGCCCACGACGTGGATGAGGGCGACCGTGTAGCCGTCGCCCGTCCTCACCAGGTGGCGGTCGCACTTGAAGCCGCGCAGCGCGCACAGCTCCACCTGCGGCGGCAGCGGGCCGCGTGAGCGCGGGGCCGTCCGGCGTGGCCGCGGACCACACAAAGACCGTCGCGCTACGCCTCAATCGTACCCCTTGAGACCACCTTGGCAGTGGGGCGGTGACAACATTCTCATACCATCGTCGTAAAAGTCCCGCCAAACGACAGGGGGGCGACGCCGGCGACGCGGGCCGAGGCCGCCGACGTCCAGCTGCTGGCCGCCGCCGCCGCCGTCCCTGCGGGGGGGTCGTAACCACGACGGGAGAAGCCCGGAGGAACGTGGCTATGAGAAATCGCGAGCGCGCAGCCGCGCCGACGGTGGAGTCGGAGGTGTTATTTGCAACGCTGCAAACGATTAGGGTGATTTTTTCCTCCATCTTGTCCTTTCGTTCCTCCACGCCCCGCCCCTCCCCGCCCCCCTCATGCCACAGTCATTTGCCTCCGGACGTTGCCCCCACACTCGCCCCCCCCCCCTCCCCTTCCCCTCCCATCTCCACATGAGGGAGATGGAATACCGGTTGTGCGACGGCAGCCGCGGTGCGAAGACGACGCGCACACCGGAACCCTCGCCGACGACAAGCTGCTACTCACCGAGGACGGCGGCGGCTCCGGGTACGGCGGGCTCCACGGCGTCGACGGCGGCCTCGGGCGGTCGCCGCCGAAGTGGCCCGCGTCCGCGTTGCTGCGGGCCATGCACCGGCGTACGAGGCGGAGCACCGAGTCCAGGGTGTTGCTGGTGCCGTCCACGAAGGCCTCGTGCAGGCCCCGCGCCAGGAGGAAGCCGTCGGCCGGCGTCGACGCCACGGCCACGAGGGAGGCCAGGACGACCGCCCACAGCGACAACCGCGCCCCGGACATCCCCGTCGAGGTCTCGGACACGAGGGTAGGCGACGGCGGCGGCGGCGCGCGGCTCTCCGGCCACTCCGCCGTTTGCTGTCGTGGTCGCGAGGTGTCGTCGGCCACGTCTGACCCCTCGACGGCGACGACCGGGACGACGGCGGGACGACGACGGCGTGGGCCCGCGTGCGTGCTCTGCCACGCACCGACGCGCGTCTGCCCCGCTTCGGGCCCTGCCGCTGCCGCCGCTGCTACCGCCACTGCTACCGCTGCTACCGCCGCTCCAGCACAACCCCGCCGGCGCCCCGTTGTTCGTTGTTGTCCGTTGATCTGCCCGGTTTGGTTCTGCGGCGCGCTGCAGCCGCGTCCGTCCGGACCCAGGGCCGGACCACACAACACACTCTGTGGACCTGGCCGCCGGCCCGTCCGGACCCCCCGCTGCTGCTGCAGCTGCTCCAGAGGGAGAGAGAGAGAGAGAGAGAGAGACATAGTGAGGGAGAGAGAGAGAGAGAGAGGGAGACGGGGTGAGGGAGAGAGAGACTGCATCTCTGGGGTGCTTACCTGACTCAGCGCGATGACCGAAGATTACGCTGACTTCGCGCCGCCCGTGGTCCGTATGGTCGTTCCCTCGGCCGGCCAACGACGCCTCTCTCTCTCTCTCTCTCTCTCTCTCTCTCTCACACACACACACACACTCACTTCCCCTCTCCCCCGGGTCGCTGCCGCCGTGCCTCGCCTCTGCGTCTGTGTGTGCTGCCTACACTCCCGGCGCGGTCGGCGCCCAGCTGGCGGCACAGCTGCAGCTGCAGCCCAGCTGAGCGCAGCTGGCGGAACGGCGCCCGGCGGGTCGGCATCCCCTCCGACGCACCGTCGGCGCCCGTCTCCGTGCGAGGTCGGCCACCCATCGGGCACCGCCGCCGCGCCGCCGCGCCCGTGAGCGAGAGAGAGACAAACTCTGTGGCGGTGCCCGACCACGCCGTAGAGGGAAGGGGGATGGAGTCCCGTTGGGACCGGAGTCGTCGTCGCTTCCGGGGGGCCCCTGAAGACGCGACCGTCCCGCCGGTTCTGTTTTTTTTTTGTCAAATTTGGATTCTGTCGCATCAAAGGGGGTGAAAACACCCGATTTAATTATTAAATATGAGCGGTTTGTCGCCGCGAGAACAGACGCTGTTTTTCTTATTCTTCCCCTCCCTCCCCCGGAAGTGGCCGCCGCCCCGCCGCTTCCGTGTGCGCATGCGTGCTCAACAAAAGTATTGTTCCGCCGGGGCGGTCAGTGTGTGAACGGCCCCCAGGCGGCCCCAGGGCGGCCCCAGGGCAGCTCCGGGCCCCCGCCGGCCCAAACAGTATTCGGCCGCGGGCAGCGTGTTGTGCGGACACACCGCCGCGCCCTGTCGGAAAAGTTTCCGGCCGATTCCCATCGCGTGAATGAAAGCGAGTAGTGGGGGGGGGGGGGGGCTGTGCACAGATATCAATGGGGCGGTGGGGGCGGTGAGAATGAATACAATCCGTGGGCCGCAGCCGGCGGCGGAAAGTTTATATATTCGTTTAAGAGTATCATGCGTGATCGCGGCTGCATCATCACGCTCTAGGGGGGCTCTCAAGAGGCTGCGCGGCTAGAACTGCGGTTAGACTAATTACTGTTTATTATTACTGTTTTGACATGGCGTGGTCATCGATGATTCGCAATTCTGAAATGATAAAACCATTTTGAAATGAATTTTTGGCTGACTTTTGTCATTTTCAAATGACATGTATCATTTTTAGATGACTGAACCACAATCTTCAAAAAAAATTTCGCTATTCGTATATTCATAAACTTTTTTTTTTCATCAGAAAAATAAATGCGACACGGCACAAGGTTTTTCGTGCATAAATGACAAATTTATTGAGTCCCTCGTTGTCTCGACGGATCACCACGCCTTCTAAGAGCGCCGCGCCTTGCGCGCTGGCTGCGCCTTCTAGTGTGCATACCCGCCCTCGAGCCCTGCCCTGCTGCGGGCCGTTTCAGGGCGGCGAGAAGGCCGTGGGGCGCCGCGCGTGCGTCTGGTCTACGTGCAAGGCGCCGGCGCTGGCAGCGCGCCTAGGGCAGAAACACCGGAGGCCGCGCCGCCAGCCCGAGTGCGAGAGAGAGAGAGAGAGAGAGAGAGAGAGAGAGAGACGACCGCGCGATCGCGCATCTCTCTCAGACTACCGCAGCCAAATGCGGGAGGCGCCGCGTGTCTCTCTCGCACTCATAGCCAGACCACGCCTGACTGGCCGCCGCCGCTGCAGCCTATGCGCGAACAGCGTTGATAAACCCCCCACCAGCAAACGTCACGGGGCGCCAACATACATCACAAGCTGGCAGCGGCAACTAAGTCGTCGCAGGATTTTTAAAAATAAATTACAACACGCACCGATCACTACTAGTACACACGAGTTTTTTAAAAACTTCATTTAAATCGAGAAATAACACACATCACAGCGAATTTTTTTGCGTTTGACGACGAGGACGCGACTTGCACTGCGTCTGCGCGCCTCGATTTTTTTTTACCCCCCGATTCTTTCGTCTTTTTATAGGTCGCTTTGTCGAGGAGACGCGCGTTGATTCGGCATTCCGGTCACCCGATTCGCGGTGCCTCGACACACACACACACACACACACACACACACACACACACACACACGCACACTTTTCGTCGTGCGTCGAGACACGTCCTTCGGAGCGAGGTGTGTCTGCCTGTCTGCACGCGCCCGTTATGTCTGTGTGTGTGTGTGTGTGTGTGTGGTGGGAGGTCCATTGATGCAAATTGAAGAGTGCCGCCACGGACGAATGATGATACTGTGCGAGGCGTCTGCCCAGACATGCGAACTTTTCGTGGCGGGATATGAGCTTTATATATGGAACTTTATGGTAATGATGATGTCCCCCCCCCCCCCCCCCGAACACTAAACCAGGTGCTAAAAGTGCAATTGCTACACCTATGCAGGCTCAATGTGTATCCACGCCTCACGACAATTTCAAAACGAAAAATATAACAAAAAAAAATTATAAAAATGATGACACTTGATGTGAACATCAGAGGAGAGTTGGACGCAAAAAAAAACGCGTCTTTAAGGTCGCAGCAGCACTATTAACCTCCGGGGGTACGTAATACCGGGCGTTTGAGTCTCCCACGA
This sequence comes from Megalurothrips usitatus, assembly GCA_026979955.1. NCBI lineage: Eukaryota > Metazoa > Arthropoda > Insecta > Thysanoptera > Thripidae > Megalurothrips > Megalurothrips usitatus. The sequence goes on from CM049607.1 coordinate 5,356,766, forward strand.
GAGAGTTCTGCCCACTGTCGAATTTAGGATTACAACTTTCTTTCTTGACATTTCACAAAACGTGTATAATATCTGAGAATACTCTTTCCCTCGACTGTTCGCAGCAGATATTTTGAGTGGCGTGGGTGGTGGGCCGGCTGCTGGTCTGGCCGTGGTGGTCAAGCCGCGCGCGCTGCCGCAGTGAGTCACTGTTGGGCCCGCGGCACGCGTTGAGCCCGCCACGCGTGTTTTTTCAAATAACGCGCCACAGACAGACTCTTGACGCGCCGCGGGGGAGTTGGTAACGCTGCAGAAGTAATACCAACAACAACAATAACGCAATGACTCAGCCGTGTGGCCCGGAGCTCAGCCAGAGGCCCCCGGCAGCAGAAATACCTCCGTTCAAACAGGGAACCCCCCGCGCCGCGTGCACAACCGCGCCGAAAATATATATATTATATATGGACATGGCTGTATTAGAGAGACCCGCGGCCTCTCAAAGAGCCTCTCCACGGCGGCAGGCCCTCGCATTTGAGTGCGGAAGCATTCGCGCGTCCCTCAAAGGAGTTGATGTAAGCGCGCAAGAATTAGGTCCCATCGCAACATAATCGCAGCCCCGGTCAGCGGCGGTCTGGCTGGGTGCGAGAGAGAGAGAGAGAGAGAGAGAGAGAGAGAGAGAGAGAGACGCCGCCGCATCTGACTTGCGGTAGCGCAAGAGAGACGCCCGATAGGGCGGTGCCCGGCCGGGCGTCTCTCTCGCACTGCCGTCGTCAGACGGGTCGTCCGTCTCTCTCGCACCCGGTGACACTGGCACGTACCCCCTTTTATCAGAGACGCGGCCCGTCGGCCCCGCGCCCGCCGCTGAACGCTCTGCTGACGTCACCGACGGCGTCCTGGACGGTCTCCGGGGAGGCCGTCGGCGTCCGTCGGCGGCCTCGGCCCCCGCGCAGCCCCCGCGCAGCCCCCCACGCTCTGGATCACGCCCCGCCGGTTTAGATAACCGCACGAAGAGTCCTTCCACGGGGACCTGCCACGCCGCCCGGCCGGTAGGCAACCCCGACACGGCCAGCGCGCGCGTGCGATGCGGGCTGGCCTACCCGGGACTTGGCAGGCGCTACGTAGACGATCAAGGCGAACGTCGCAGGTCCCGCGAAAACACCTATACACCGACTTTCAAAAATTCGAATTTCGATCAATCTCAGTCGCGGCTAGTTTCCAAAATTTTTTACCTTCCGAAATTTTTAAATTTCTTCAACTTGACGAAAATTGTCGATTTTTTTCCCTTTTCTTGAAAACATGCACGTTCTGTTGCGCAATTAATTTTTTGTCTCAGCCGTAACGGCTCTGTCTGCCTCTATCTCCGGCCGGCCCCGTTGCCGGGCACCAGGTGTGAGGACCGGAGCACCCCCCGTGGGGCCCCCCGGGTCCCCCCGGGTCCCCCCTCGGGGCACCCGCCTGATAAGACAATAACGAACTGCTGCCCTGACCGCAAGGTCACACGCTCCCCTTATCAAAATAGGCGTCACCGCAGAATATTAGACAGAGGCGCGCGGGCCGTTCAAAACACGACGCAGGTGTCCAGCCCCCGGAGATATCAGCGGTGATAAGGAAGGGGCCGCCGCGATCGGCCCGCAAGGCGCGAGTCATTAGAGCTTCTGGCCCCATTCTCCTCCTTCTTCTTCTTCTTCCTCTCTCAAAAGCGGCCCGCGAAGACCGCGCTGGCAAAGTCAACAAAGCCCTTTCCGTTTCCGGGCGCGATTTTTAAAGCAGAGCATCATCTGCGGTAAATCTTGATTATCATGAGATGATTTGTCATCAAACGGTGATAATACGGAGGCTGTGGGTGGCACACACAAGGCGAGTGTGAGAGAGAGACTGAGGCAGTGCGAGGGAGCTAGCTGCTAGGCCGCGGCCGCCATCTCTCTCGCACCCGCGCAGTCAGGCCGCGCCGCCCGCGATGACTTCGTTCGGAGTTCCATCACCTGTTCAAAGTCCGCCGGGGAATTTTACCCGCGGCCGCGGGCTTTTCACCGTACGCGCGGCCCGACGCGTCTCTCTTCGCCCCCTTCACATCCTTCATTTGTCATCCTGCACACAACGGGCTCTGGCACACGGCGGTGCCAAACTCCAATACCCTCGCGGCAGATCCACTCGCGTCTACCCGATTAGTGTGCGAGAGAGAGAGTCGACTACCGGAGGGAGACAGAAAGAGAGAGACGATACTGTGTCACCCCAAACTGCAAAATGCACTTTTTTCTGCACCAACGATTTTTTTTTCCTGCAGAACTAAAATCAAAATTGTTGAAATAATATCATGTACTTGACCGCGAGGTGACACGCCGTCTATTTTGTTCTTGCGCAAAAAAAAATAATAGTCGTTTTCTTTTTAACTCGTCAGAACAAAAATAAAAATTTCAATCGACAAACTTTATCATTTTTTTTTAAGTGAATTGGAGAGTGCGGGTGGCCATCCGTGACCAGCTGCATGTCGCCGCTCACGTGACGTCAGCAGTGCCATGAGCCGATAGTGTGGGGGGGTGCTGCCATGGGCGGCCATGGGCGGCGCACTGCCATGGGCGGTGGGGGTGCAGACGCCATTATCAACTCGCTTCCGTCTGACGCACGGCGATGACTCGGCCCGATCGGCACGGCGGCGGTGGCGCCTCTGTTTCTCCACTTGACATGTTCGTATTTTGACAAAAAAAAAAACTCTGCTTGGTCAGTCGTTATTTTCCCACCCGCGGCCAAAAGCAACGCGCAATCGCCGAGATCAAGAAGATGGCGGTCCGAAGCGTCCGCCCCCCGGCCCGCACGCTCCAGTTGTGTTTTGCTGTTGCTTGTGTCTGTTTTTAAAAAAAATTGCAAACTTTTATTCTTTTAAAAAATCTTCAAAATCATTAAATCTTCAAAATTTTGGAATCTTTATTTATTTATTTTTTTGCAGAAATTGTCGTGAGAGTGTGGCGGTGGTGGTGGTGGCGGTGACCCTAATGAAATACCGGTACTCGATCGGGCGACCACCAAACATGTTGGGGGGGCTTCGTGGACGGCGACGCGGGCCCCTGCGCGACGCTCACAAGAATAAGTTACAGCCGCCGTACACAAACGCGCGTCTCTGTCGTAACCGCCGCTCATGTCATGCCTTGTGGGTGTGGCCGCGCGCTGCAGCGCCGCGCCGTCTGCCACGGCGGCCACCGCGACCTGGGACAATATCTGCCCGAGGAAGAAATAAAAATAAAAGAACCCTCAATGACAGGGAGTGAATATATATATATATATATATATATATATATATATATATATATATATATATATATATATATATATATTGCATGCACTCGAGCAAGGGGGGGTCATCACCGATGCACCTTCTCCATCTCCTGCTACAGTCCACCGCAAAATCAGTTTTAAATACATTTTTCTGCAGCAAAAAATTGATTTTCTTTACGAAATTACCTGGACCTAGAACGTGTGATTTTCGTGAACGCTTTCAGGGACTTTGGGAAAAAAGCTGTCACATATTTGATTTTTTTCGTGCATTTTGTTTGTGATTTTCTTTTGTCTTTGTACACTGATTATATTAAATATTTTAAAAAGTGCTGTCCTTGCACGCGGCCCTGGGGCTCGGACGTAGCCCGTTGCGCGACCGCCGCCACCACCACCGCAGCAGCAGCAGCAGCAGCAGCAACGACAAAAGTTTCAAACACCGCGACGGGACGCGCGTGCGAGCGACTCGGAACAAGAGACAAACGGCGCGAGCAGAGGGACTTTTAAAAAACAGGGAGTCGGTCCGGAATGTGCATAATCAATTGACACGTCGTCTTGACCGCGTGCGGTGGCGCGTGGCGGCGCGTGGCGGCGCGTGGCGGCGCGCGTGTCCGTGTCAACACGCGCGCGCCCACTTCGCACTTCGGAATAGGGTGCTGCGGGCCGTCCTGTTGGCACAGCGAGGCGCGCAGGGGAGACCTAACCTCACCTAACCGTATCGGGCCCGGAGGGGCTCGGCGAGTGTGACGGCGCCGCGAGGCACGCAGTCATCATCGAGGGGAAAATCACAACGCTAATGTCCTGTGGTACACATTTTGTGAAAAACTCTCCTCGAAGTCACTAAAAAAAAAAATGCACCCCGTTCTTCGTTCTGACCAGACTTGCAGGTCAGATTAGGCGTTTGCGAGATGTAACTTTGGCCCAAAATGACCTGAAAAGTTCAAAATTTGCAGTACCAATATGGGTCGGTGTCCTGGAAACTCCCGAGAAATCCTTTTTGAAATCCTGAAATCAGTGTGCATGCGTTTCGGACGAGTGCATTCCCCTTGGTCATCATATGACCTGTGAATGAGATGGACTGGGGGGGGGGGGGGAGGCGGTGGTGACCGCTAGCACCTCGCTCTGTCTGTCTGTCTGTCTGTCTGTCTGTCTGTCTGTCCGTCTGTTCGTAATTCGATCCAAAACGGTCATCGCCCCCACGGACAGTGCACGCAGAGAGTCAATGACCAATGACCACCCTAGCCATCTCGCTGGCAGGCCTCACAGTGCAGCCACCCGCGCTATGCGCGCTGCGTTGCACATATCGTACTACGTTATCGGTGACGGTGAAAGAGTCGCACACGCCCGCAGCCGTCGCGGGCGAACGGACACGTGAACGGGCAGGCGGACAGACTGACAGAGGGTGGCGGGTATTTCGTGGGCGTGTGCGCGAATTTCTAGGTGCGCGCGAGATTTAAACAGAAAAGCGTCGCATCACGGTCGCTGGCCTGACTGAGGCCTCTATTGGTCTCCGTCTCTCTCTCTCTCTCCCCGCGAACCCGATTGGTGGGGCTGGAGGGCGCGGCGGGCGGATGGGGTTCGCGGGGGGGCTCAACAGGGGGGGGGAGGGGGGTCGCCGATGCAGCGCGCAGCGTCAGTCTCGATAGCGAAGCCGCGGAGCGGGCCGCAGTCCGCCGCCAGCCTCCACTCAGCTCACGCGTTCCGTGCACCTCTCCCTCCCTCTCGCTCACCCGTCTGTGTCTCTCTCTCGCACTCCCGCAACCTCCCCCCCATATATATATATATACGACCGGCACACCCACACACACGCGCGCGCGCACGCGTCAACGCCAGGAGTACGTCGACGACATGCGCTCAGTGTCCGTCTAGCAGCAGCAGGACCAGAGGATAAGCACTACCCCCTGCGGAGCAGCCCCAGGACCCGCCGCCACCTGCAGGAGCGACAGAGACAACAACAGAGGTAACGTCCGCGCGGCCGGGGGCAGTGCGACAGAGACGGGAGAGCGGGTGCATACCCCGTGCTCGAGCGCCTCCATGTGGCGTTTCTTAATATATGGACGACCCCTTAGGAAACCCCGCGGCGCGGGCCCCTGCGACTAAGTCCACGCGTGTGTGTGTGTATGTGTGTGTGTGATGGGGAAATGGCGCAGCCTTTAGCCCCATGGACTCCCATGGCCAGTGAGGAAAGAGCGGTCCAGCTCGGGTGAGGGCGGACTAGAGGCCACGCTTCTGCGCCTCTATCAGTTTTAACCCGATTCGCTTTATGGGAACCTTATGAGAATATCGTTGTTTATTTCTTCTTGTTCTTTGCTCCCTCTAATTGAGCGAACTGCGCGCAATACAGCAGCGCTTCTTATTTTCCAATCGTCCGGTGATAGAGGCAAAGACTGTAGACTGCTCCATCAATTTTCGTTGGATGAAACTACAGTGTAAACTCCAGCACCCAAACTGTAGCTCGCAGTCTCAATTATCGTGTACTGCAGTGGAACTGTGTAGTTTTTGTGATTAAAAAAAAATACAGCTGAACTGAAGTAGTTGCTCGGTGCAGATCTCACTGTCACGCCGTTCGCTCCGTCAAACGATCGCCTTCGCATTTTAGCAATACGATTGGGCGCCTATCCCTCTCTCTCTCTCTCTCTCTCTCTCTCTCTCTCTCTCTCTCTCTCTCTCTCTGCACACGCGAGGTGCGCCAGTGTTAATCTGTCGGATCGCGAGTTTAGTGTCTGCGCCGCCCGGCCCGCCGCTGACTGCAGCCCCATAAAGGCAGGTGGCGCCCCCTGGCGGCGGCGAGCGAAGCACTCGCGCCGCGTTTTCGCAACAGTCGCCGGGCGCGCTTCGGCGCGGGTTTTCTTCTAACTAGTCTCGATCGCGGATAGTGGGTGTATACAATCCAATCGATAGTTATTGACTCAATCCAACACTCTTTGTAACAGACGCCAAAGGGTAGTTTTCATGTCGATTTTTTTAAAAAAAATTGATAGACTTGAACCTACTCTATTACCACCACATTTTATTTTAAAATAATGGGAGCAAAAAAAAAAAAATAGGCAGCATCGGACCGCATTGTTTGATTATCATCGTCTCCATCTTGTTGCGGACGGCTTCAGAAAAGGGCCTTCGTTTGCCTTCCCCCCCCCCCCCTTTTTTTTTTCTTTGTTATCAACGTAAAGTGCGGAGTCCGGGCGGCACGTTTCCGCGTACCCCCCTTTTAGGAACTCAAACGCGCGCGGCGAGTCCTTGCGAGGACCGCCTGGTCCTCCGGAAGGGCCGCAACTCGGCCTGCGACCAGGAGTCCTTGACGGAAACATTTCTCCCTTCGAAGTGTATCCGCAAACGCCGCCGCCGCCGCTCGCTACCGGGCCTCGCTGCGTCGCAGCAGACGAAAACGGCTGTCTGCTATACTGTTTTCGTTATTCTTGTTTTGTTTTTTCCTCTGACCGTTTCTGACCGCGTCGTGCGCGGAACTGAAAACTCGCTACTGAAATTGTAAGAGTTTAACTGAACGTAAACAAAAATGGTAACGCATACACGGCAGCTGCCGCACTCTTCTGTTTCCCCTTAAAAAGTCAGTGAGTTTGCACTTGGCTGCCTCGGTGTGGGGAAACAGAGTTGCCCGGCCAATATTTGCGCCGTCACGCCCGGTCCCTCTGGCCCCCCCTGGTCGCGTGTGCTGACCCCACGCACTGCTAGCGCCATCCTTTTCTATCGCCCGTCTCCCCGCGGGCTTCGGCGGTCGTTAAGTCGTTATTGCTATCTCTTTCTCTCTCTCCCTCTCTCTCTGCTTGATTTTTTTTTTTTGTTTGATTTTTTTTAATTGCAAAGAGCGTGTGTGTTGCTTAAGCCGTGCGGGGCGGGTCGCGCACAATTAGCAAATGAACTGACAGCGCACGGAGAGATAATTCCGAAATGCCCCGTCGTTTCCGTTTCAGGAAAGGTCATTCTTTCAAAAATAAAAAAATGTTGAGTCTAACTGATGCATGAACACTTAAATATTATTTTAAAATTTCTACTCCTGAAACAAACTTGTGGCAATGACTGCGATTGTGCCCGGAGGGCGTGTCGGTTATTGGCAGGCCTGCATCGTTACAAGCGTCGTGCCCGATCGAGAGGGTCGATAGTGCAAGTACCGACTATCCGTCACACACGACACGATCAAGTCGGATGGAAGCGGTTATTTTATAGACTTAGAAGACGCTGTTCAGTTGTCGCTTTTTTTTACACGTCCTTTATTGGTTCTCTATTCAATACTAGCGTACCAGCAATAATATATAACTGATTTAAATAACAAAACAATCAGTGTGAATTTAAAAAAAAACGGGTTATATACAGCCTGGTCGAAATCTCTTCTCATCTCTCCTGTACCGCAGCGCGTTCACCAAACTGTCGCGGTTGTTTTAAATCTCCCGCGCTCGAGAGGCGTGTTTGGCGCGCCGGCAGGGGGCATATGAGCAGCGAAAGTGGCCGACCGGTGTGATTGTGTGTGTGTGTGTGTGTGTGTGTGCTCAGCCGTGCGGGTGACCGAGGAGAGTGTTTACCCGTCACGGGGGTACTCCAGGGGGGGGGGGGGGGGGCAGCCTTGGGGACCGTCCAACAATCGCAGTGCGAGTGCGAGAGAGACGCGCGCCGCACATGACTGCGGTAGTGGGAGAAGGATGCCGCACGGCGCCGCCCCTCTCTGTCGCACTCACGGCGCCTGCCGGGCGGGCACCCCCGGCCTGTGTTGGTGCCGTGCGGGCCGGCCCACCCCCCGGCAGGAGGCGCGGGCCGCATCCGCGGTGACTTTGCGTCACTTTGGTGTCGCGGACGGCGCCCGTCGCATCGCAGGGCGGCGCCTTGTCAAAAATGCATGAAATTCCCGAGAGAGGGGAACCGGTTGGTGGCTGCGCGCGCGCGCGCGCGAAGCCCGACGACCACGACGGTTCGCAACGTTGGGCAACGCGGCCGCGCCGTGCCAGAGGGAGTGAGACGGAGAGGGGTCCAGCCGCGCCGCCGCGGGGAGGAGCGACAAGGATGGGAGAGGACGGCGACGTCCGGCTGTCGAAACGCGGTAACGCGCGGCCGTCGTCCGCGCGTGGCGGCGCGTGGCGGCGCGTGGCGGCGCCGGAGTACGGTGGGCAGAAGCGCGCCGCGCCCCGCGAAACCCGCAAAACTGCCTTCCAGTCTCTCTGTCTCTCTCTCTCCCTCTCTCTCTCTCACACACACTCTCCGTTTCCTGCATGTAGGGTAGGTATGTGTCACAGCCACCCGCATACTACAAGCCCCCCGCGCCAAAAATACAGGGCGTGTTGTGTGGGTCAGGGTTACAATACTTGACGATACAAGATGAAGACCGGGAAAAAAAATCCGTCTCGAGCCGGTATTCGAATCCGGTATCCTTCACTGTGCTAGGGAGCCGCAGGACGGGTCCCAGCGGCGGCGGCGGTCTGTGACGCGTGCGTCTGTCCGGCTGTCCACATCCACGACTGAAGGTCTCGGGCGTCACCGGTTTCTGTGCATCTCTGCTTGACACTAGCCTCTCTCTCTCTCTCTCTCTCTCTCTCTCTCTCTCTCTCTCTCTCTCTCTCTTTGGGCTCTCCGGGGTGCTGTTCGAACAGGGGGCCCGCGGGTGGCGTCCTGGTTACGTTGTGCCCCTGCCGGCTGCCGGGGGGTTGCGTCAGTCTCGGTGAACGACGGCCCTGGCGTCGCCAAAGTCAATGTCGTGCGAGGGGAGGGAGGGAGGGGGGGAGGGAGGGAGGGAGGGAGGGAGGGAGGGAGGGAGGGAGGGCGCGGAAGGGGGAGGCGGCGGCGGGTGACCAGTACCCACCACCGCCCCGCCACCGGATCACCCGACGGAATCAAAGCGATCCGCACCGAAAACGCCGCCTTGTAACAATAGTGATTATACCACAAGGCGGTGGAATGGGCGACCACCGCCTTGCCGATGTCCCGAACGCCACTGGGTGAAGGCCGCCCGGCCGGTCAGAGCCGCGGCAGAACGGCCGCCGCCCGCCCCGCCGCCCAGCTGTGGGTCAGGCGACAAGCCCCTGTACTTTCATTTTCGCCAAACGTCCGTGTCCACGGGCGTACCATCAAAAATAAAAACGGAAACAAAAAACAAAAAACGCGCGGGAAAAAGGGGCACCGCCTTGTGGCCATCAACGTCATCATCGGTGGGTGTGGAAGACAAAGGGGTTGTTATTTTATTACTAGCGGGCGGTGCCTCGGCGGGGGTTCCAGTTTGTTTTTGTTTTTTTTTTTACGCGCGGGTTATTCGGCGGCGGGGGCCTGGCCTATATAAAAGTGAGGCGCGGATTGCATAGGGGTCAGACAATGAGCAAAGCCACACGCTCACACACACACACACACACACACACACGCGCGCGCGCGCTGCGGGAGTGCCGCATATTCGGCAGGGGCGCGGCCGCCACGCCACGCCCCCGTGCCAACACACTTAGTCACGTGGAGTTTGGTTCCTAGCAACAACAACAACAACAGCGAACACCTTTGCATGCGCGCCGACCGCGCTGTGTGGCGCTGCGGTTAATTAAAAACTGAAACGAACCATACGCCACTGCTGCTCGGCAAAAACGATTGCTCGGTTTGCGTTTCAGATTCGCTTCGCGAAACACGCGACGCATGGCTGAGAGTGGGTCCTGCGACAACTCTCTGAAGGCGCCGACTCGAATTGTTTTGTTTTCAATTATTTTTTTTAAATCGTTTTTGTGCACGTTAACCAGGCTAGCCGTGCACAGGTCCTTCTAAGGACGGCAGAAGCCGTGTCGTCGCCAACTAGAACCCCGCTCCTATTTTTTTTCAAAGCCACCTGGGAATAAAAATTTTCCGCGCGACTGTATCTAGAACTGGAGCGGCGATAATATTGGTGGTTGAGACCACTCGCATCCACCGCGGGGCTGGACACATTTCTAGAGCGAGAGAGATGGTGAGTGAGAAAGAGGGAGGGGGGGGGGGGAGCGAGAGAGTGAGAGGACGACGTAATATTTGGACCGGCTCGCACCACACACATCACTCTGTCTGGCACGGTGCCGATACTCCACGCTGCCCTTCACGGGCGCGTGGGACCGGCGGCCGACACGGCTCGGGGACCGCCAGACACCGCGGGCGAGTCCACGACGGGGAGGGGTCTACGTCCGCGTCGACGGAGGCGGCGGCCGGCCGGGGGGGAGGGGGGTGGGGGCATGTCGTCGGGGACCCGCGGAGAGAGAGGAGAGAGAGAGAGAGAGAGAGAGAGAGAGAGAGAGAGAGAGAGAGAGGCCTGGGCCAGGAAAGAGGGTGCCCGCCAGACACCCGGGGGCTCTAATCCCCCGCCGATGTGTCGTCGGCGGCGTGCTCGGCGTTACCCGGTACTGCCACCGCCGCCGACGACGACGGCGACCGCAGCCCGCCGCGGCAGCACCCCGTGTCCGCGCGCCACGTAACGCCGCCGTCACGCGACCTGGAGCCCAACAAGAAGCCCGCCACCAAGTTCAAGGGTGGCGGCCGCTTAGGTCGTTGGCACCCGACACAGAACAGACGGACGGAAATGAAATTGGCACGCGAGCTGTGCGAACCCCTCCCCGCCGTGCGCTGTGTGCTGTGCGCTGTGCGCTGTGCGCTGTGCGGTCACGGGGTCACGGCGCCGCGACTCTCTGACGTCAGCGCCGTGCGTTTTAGAGGTTAGCCCCGGCAGTGGCGGTGGCTCTGCTGCACTGCAAACCGCCGCCTATAACACGGCCTCGCACTATTTTTCTCTCACGCCGCCTCCTCGCCGCCTTGCCGGCCTGCCCGACTGCAGCGCCGCCCTTGCAAAGTTTTTCATACTGCCGCGTCCGGTTTCCGCGAGGCTGTCTTGTTCCCACCGCCGCTGTTCCGGAGGCCCCCCGCGGACCACGATGGCCTGAAGACAGACCCCCCCTCATGCGGCCAGAGTCCTGCTCCCGGCCCGCCCGGCCCGCCGCGCTCAATTCCGTTTCCCTGATAAGTTTATACACGGCAGTCGGGCGGGGAGGAGGCCTTGTCGGTTTACGGCGCTATCCCACTTCTGTGACGGCCGTCGTCTGCTGCGGCGGCGTCTGCTGCGCCGGCCGGAGATCTGCTGACGAGCCGTGCGTTTAGGTTCCCCGCGCCGATGTGCCGGCCCAATTAAATGGAAGGAATTAAAGTCGCGATTACGGCGGTCGTTATCCAATCTCGATTTTCACAATCGAAAATATAAGTGTCAGAAATTGAAACAAACATTATTTCAATTTCAATTTTTTAAAAAATTGAAATCAGAAGCCTAAAAACTGTTAATTTCAATATTTATATTTTTTTTCTTCTTCACGATTAATCGCATCAGGGCCCTCTGATCCCAAAGCCGTTCCGCCATAGCTGTGCACGCTGCAGGATGAAAAAGAATCCTGGAAGAGTCACGTGGTCCGTGTGTGTGTGTGTGTGTGTGTGTGTGTGTGTGTGTGTAGGGGCTATTGCCCTCTCTCAACTAATGCGACACCGACCCCGCGGCCGCGGCAGGCGACGGGTTCCGCGCTGCAGCCAGGACGTTAGGTTTTCGGTAGAACCGGTCCTGCTAGGGCAGCCGGGCAGACGGGGCCGCAGTCCTCCGTCCTCCGTAAACAGCCGCTGCTTCTAGAAGGGCAGCGATGCCACACCGGCCGGCGAAGGCATCCCAAAAACGGGCGGAAAAAAAAATATAGGGCGAGCCTCGTCGTCGGAATGTCGCTCTTTCCCACCGCAGTTGTATTTTTTTTTCTTCTCAAGATTTTCTCTCTCTCTCTCTCTCTCTCTCTCTCTCTCTCTCTCTCTCTCTCTCTCTTGAGAGGGCGCTAGGCACCTCGCATCAGCTGACGAGCAAAGCATATTCGCAGCCGACGGTGTCATCCCGGTCGCATTGGAGCTGGCGCCGACAGAGCGAGAGAGAGAGAGAGAGAGAGACGGGGCGGCGCGGGGAGCGAGTGAGACGGAGCGCCCTGCGGTCGCGCCGCCGCCCTGACCTCCGCGGCGCTGCGACCGAGCCGAAACTGAGAACTTCTTATGGAGGGCGGTGACACAGTCGCGCGAGTTTGAAGAGGCGCGCGGCTCCCGCGTGACCCGTGATTGATCTTCTTTTGTTTCCCGCAGATGGGGCCCCCCCGCGGCGCGGCCCGCTGGCTGCTGCTGAGCTCGGCGCTGCTCGCCGCCGTGCACGCCTGGGGCCGGGACCCCCCGCCGACGCGGACCCCCGCCCCCGCCATGGGCCTGGCCGACGACAACGCCTCCGCGCCCTGCGTCCTGGACCCCCGGTGCGGCGGCGGCGGCGACAACGGCACCGCCGCCGCCGCCGCCGTCGTCGTCGGGGGCCTCGTCGAGGACCTGGCCGCGCACGAGCCCTGCGCCGAGCCCTGGGCCGCCCTGGACCCCGGCGCCTGCCAGCGCAGCCGCTTCCTGGCCAAGCTGGACCGCCTCGACGTGCAGGCCGACGGTGAGTCCGCATGCGGTAGCCTCGTACAACTCACAATAAATCATTTCGTTCACTAACGCGGGAAATTTAAAAAAAAATAATAATTTGGATCAGCTGCGCACGAACCCGCTACATTGAAGAGGGAACGAGTTTTGTGCATCTCTGTGGGGGAAAGAAATGAGGAAGAGAGAAAGAGAGAGAGAGAGAGAGAGAGAGAGAGAGAGAGAGAGAGAGAGAGAGAGAGGAGGGAATGCCCTGCTGGCCGACTGGTCAGCTACACACTCGCGCCGGACAAGACCCGACCTTGAACTTCACCGCGCACGGTCCGGTGCCGGTATTTATGGGACGACCACACACACACACACACGCATACTTTCACACACACACACGTCCGCGTCCACACACACGCGCGCACACACACACACACACACAGCGATGCATCGAGATTTCCGCTGGCGACGCGAGGTAGGCACGTATAACGTGGCCGGCCGTTCCTAGTGCGGTATGCCGATATACAATCCCGAGTAGATGGTTATCATCGGGTGTCGAGAGAGGTAAACAAACGCGGCAGCGTGCCGCACTGCTGCTGCCAAGCACTGCTCCAAGTACGACCAGAAGTGCAAGTACTGGTACCGCAGCAAGTACCAAGCACCCGTGGCGCTGCCGGCCCAGACAGCAATAACCACTGCCGGGCCGCCGGCTAGGTTCCGCCTTCCGCGCCTCACAACTTCTTTCTTTGGAAATGATAATTAATCTGGCGAAGTGCTCGCGTCTGGCGTCTCTCTCGCACCCCACAGTCAAATGGGGCGGCGCTCCGTGTCTGTCTCTGTCGCACTCGCGGCAGCTGTCCCGTCCGTCCCTTGGAGTCCCGCGGTGCGTCGCTACCTTGGCATTGAGTCCGACAAAGTGCGGGGTCAGGGCGTCTGCACCGTACGGCTGCCGCGTGGCTGCCGCGTGGCTGCCGCGTGGCTGCCGCGTGGCGAGCACGTGGCCGGCGCGTGCCATTTTCATTTATTTCCCTTTGTGCCCGCCCCCTTCACACCTGCGCACCGCCATGTATTTCTCTTTTCCTTTCGTTCTTCTCATTTCTCTGCGGTCGGGAAGGCGGCGGCGGCGGCCCCCGACCGCAGCTATGTGGCTCGCGACAAGTTATGTGTCCTGTCAATAACGGCGGTGTGTTCCGCACACTCAACGCTTATGTGCAGTTTGGTGCAAAACCTGCGCAAAATTGGGGCATTTGGGGCAAAATGTCTGAAGATAAAATTTATTTAGAATAACTTTTAGACCGCTCTTAATCTCATACAGGTCGAGCAACTAGTTTAATCACCGCACCCGGTGTTGCCACACGCCGTGTATCGCACGCGAAATCGTTTCAGCAGCAGTATTATAGTTTTCGCGGAACGGCGGCTGCCCACAGTCGAGTCTGGCAGCCGGCGGCCCCGCCAAGGTCGAGCGCTTGGGCCCCGGGCGGCCGCGGGCAGCCGCGGGCCCCGGTGGCGCATCACTCCACGGCACGCGCGCCGCACGCGCGCCCCACACGCGCCACGCGCACCCACCACGCGCACCTGCTTGCCGCTCGCGCACGTACGCGAAAACACAGCCGGACGGCATAAAACGGTTGCATCGCACGCCAACATTTATTGTTATCACCATCATCATCATCATTGATGTCGTCGCGTCTTCGTCGATGACGATGGCGATGATTTCAGCACGTCCGACTGTTTGTTATGTTTTTTTTTTTCGATGTTTTTACTACATGTCTTGCAGTAACATTGGCCTCGAGCATCCTTTGATGTACCCACAGTTATTCCCAGAGGCGCAAATTAAGACCAACATGTCACAAAAATTTTCAAAAAAAAAAAACTTTGTCCTTGGGAGCATATTTTTTTCATTTCACATCACAGCATTTACTTTCATAACTTCACGCGTGAGGCTACGTAAAAGTTGCATGAGACCGCTGACTGGCAAATAATCCTCCAGCCCGAAAAACAAATTTCGTCATTTCTTCTTTGCTCATGTTTTTTTTTTCGTACACATGTGCACTTGTATGCATATCACACCTGCAAAGTGCGTCTGTCTGTGTGTGTGTGTGTGTGTGTGTGCGAGACTTTAAACTGCCACGCACGCACGCAGTGCACACCTGCGTGTCGGTGAGTGCGGCTGTTCGAGTTGACACCGTTGACACCGTTGACACCGCTGAACACGGCACGACGCCTTCGCCACGGTAATGCCGCACTTCTATGGGACCCGCGCGCGCGCGCGCGCCTTAGAGAGACGAGAGAGAGAGAGACCGCCGTCGCGTCTCTCTAGCCCGCCCCCCACACACGGCCACACGCCTTGTAGAGAGGCGGGGGGGGGGGGGATGCGTACGTCGTTCGGCTCGTACCGGAGACGTGGGGGGCGGATCGAGAGCGGCGGCGCGGCGCAGGTGTGCAGCCATTACAGCAGTCGTGTGTCACGCGGTCAGACTCAAATTAGAGAGAGAGAGAGAGAGAGAGAGAGAGAGAGAGAGAGAGAGAGAGAGAGAGAGAGAGAGAGAGAGAGTGGCGGGCTTAGCAGCCCTCCGATTCGGAACCTGTCAACCGACGTGACTTCTCATAATATCCGCTTCGGCGGTGTTCTTTGCGAATTCTCATACTTCCTCCGTTCGCCTCCCCTTGGGCATGATTCACGCCTGCGGTTTCGCCCCCCCCCCCCCCTTCGGAGCCCCCCGCCGTGAGGCCCCCGCGGACGCCTTTCCGTTTTCCTCCACGGGATGTTGTTGTTGTTGTTGTTTGTCTACCCGCAGGGGGTCTGCTCGTCGTCGGGGAGGGGGCGCCCGCGAGGTCCCCGTCAACGACATAACACACACACACACACACACACACACACACACACACAGATAACAGGGAAACACAAATCCGCGGCGCGACACTTCCAGAAGCTGGCCGAGGCAAATCTCGTGACTGATAACAAAAGCCCCCCCCCCCCCAAAAAAAAAAAAAAAAGCGAAAAAAAAGTGAGCGTGGACCTGGCGGGTGTTTGAACCCACGGCATCCGGCCCGACGGCGGCGGCTCTGTGCCGGCCGCGGGGTGCGTGCCAATGGCACGGGACGCACGGCCACGCGCCGCGACCGTGGCGGCGCGTGCCGGCGCGTGGCCGTGTGCGTGCCGGGGAAATGGGTGGCCATGTGTGAGTGTGTGTGTGTGTGTGCACTAGTGTGATGGCGCGGCCTTGGGCGGGTGGGGGTGTGGGGGCGCAGGGGCGGTCAAGGTGCCGATGCAAGGGGGGGGGGGGGGGGGGGGAGGGACCGTGCCGAAGGCCCGTCCGGCGGCGCTAGGAATACCAATGACAGCGGCGTACACACACACACACACACACACACACACACAGGCTTCGCCACCTACTCCCCTACTGCCACTACTCGACACAGAGCCGCGCCCGCAGATGCGTCCACGCATCTGCCGCGGGAAGAGCTCCGCTGCACCGCTGCACCGCTGCACTGCCGCCATCTGCCGCCCCCGATCCGGCCACGAACGTGGACGGGGGGTGTTTTGCTTCATACCCACGCCGGCGGTTCGGCTCCGTTCCCGCGGGCCGGGTTAACCTGTCGCATATCACTGCGGCAGGACTTCTGTGGACGCCAACGCCCACTTGTGTCCTCCACAAAAAAAAAAAAAAAAAAAACAGCGGCAACAACTAGAGAAACAGCAGTTTTCGTCGTTATTTGCGTAGAAAAAAAATAACAGCTTCAGTGTGGGCCGGACGGTATAAAATTGCTGTCGAAAATCGAAGCTGGCGATTCGATGTATCGAATAGACTTTTGACAGGGGGACGCTGCGACGCGGGCGGCGAGGGTTTACTTTGTGTACACATCTGACGCCTCGCGCGGGGTCATCCCGGGTCAGCGAAAGATACACAAATGCGGTGCGGTGCG
This sequence comes from Megalurothrips usitatus, assembly GCA_026979955.1. Classification (NCBI taxonomy): domain Eukaryota; kingdom Metazoa; phylum Arthropoda; class Insecta; order Thysanoptera; family Thripidae; genus Megalurothrips; species Megalurothrips usitatus. Next base: position 5,373,341 of record CM049607.1, read on the forward strand.
GTGGGCGGGGGGAAAAAGCACTCGCCGAGCCGGTATTCGAACCCGTGCGCGCGCGATTAACGAGGACAGCGGCGACGGGGCGCGGGTTCAGATACCGCGACGCCACACCCGATCGTCTGCTAGGCTTGTCCCGCCGCGGACACGGTGCCGCCGCCCAGAAACCCGCTCCCGCCAACACACACACACACACACACACACACACACACACACACACACACACACACACAGCAGCAGCAGCAGCAGCCGCCCAGGCCTGCCAGCCCGCTGCCAAATGCAAAGCGATACCCGTCCGCTCGTAGTGATGTAAGACTGTGTCGAGCCGAGGGGGCGAACGGCTCGCCTCACAAACCTAGGATGGAATGCGTATGAAAACGAGAGAAAAAAAAATTAAACGTGTGAACCAGACGGTGACTCTAAAAGAAAGACAATTTTCAAAAAAAAAAGTCTGCTTTAAAAAAAAATTACAACTTTCAAAGTCATTAAATAAATTTTAAAGTATTTTAGAAAAATTAAAATTTTTCAAAAAAATTCTAGAGGTATGTTTTAAAAAATTTGAAGTTTCTTTGGAAGTCTTTTTCCAAGTAACCAGCCGGTGATTCTGCCCCACTTTCGACTGCTCTCTCAGCCCGGCAGGGTAGGCCATTCTCTGCCACGCACCACACGCGTGCGATGCGGGCCTGCCTACCCACTGGCTGGCAGGCGCTATGCGGAGGGTGGCATGTTGGGAGGGGGGATGGAGGGGGGAGAGGAGGCAATTACCACTGAAACATGCCCGCCCGCTGCCCCACAAACTGGATAAAGTATGATGCAAACCCGGCACGAGAGGGTACTTCTCTTACACACTTTCAATATAAATCAAAACAGGCCCCGTTACAATTGGTCACTCGACCCCAATTTTCGCCAGCTGGCTCTGTTCCCCGACGCCTCAGGTGTGATGGCAGCAAAAGCAAAATGCAGCTTCAAGTCTCCATAGTCACAGAGTCTCCCGGATCGCATCCTGAGTCTCGTACACAGTTTCATTTTATTTTTTTTATTAATTTTCCTTTTGAGAATATTAGCCCGCGCGCCTGAACGGATTTTCAGGAGGCGAGCGGTCGAGGAACGAGGATCTGATGGCGATACTGCAACATTCTCTGCGACCCAAACCACCTTGAATAACATTGATTTCTCTCTCACGCGACCACTTTTTTTTCGTAAGAAAGGAGTAGTGAAGTCAATCAATAATCCATTAATGCACGATGACTAATCTTTTTTGGGGGGCGTCGTTGGAATAGGCGGAGGTTGGGAGGGCTCTAGGATCGCTCTAGAGCGAGCAGACCAGGAACGTCGGGCCGCTTCTCGAGGCGATTATAGGGACTTGTGGATCTAGAGAAGGCCGTTTTGAAAACGCGTGCCTATTTTTAGGGCCGAGCTAGAAGCAGGTTAGCGCCGGGATGTGGGGTCATCGTCTCCATCCATCTCCGTCGCACTCACACCGCGCCCGCCGCGGGTCTCTCTGTCGCACGCATAAGTAACCAGGCCCTGCCCCCGCGGACTTGTTCGGCAACTGACTTATCCCCCCGGGATCGCGTCGCCTTGTGTCTCTGTCACTCTCGTGCACACGCGCGCGCGCGCTGCCGCTCCCGTCTCACTCGCACGCCCGTAGGGGTCGGCCGAGAGGAGAAATAGTCCAAGATCGTGGCGTTGGCGGCGGCCGCGGCCGCTTCAGAAGCGGAGGTGTTGCGGCGGTGGTGGCGGCGGCGGCGGCGCGGTTTTTCGACGGTTTTCGCACCGGCTGACGACACTGCGTCCGCCCCGCACTTCGGCCTTGCCCGTGAGCACCCCTCCCCCCCCCCCCCCAAAAAAAAAAAAACCTATTCGACAGCCCCCTAATTGCAGCAACCGTTCTCATTTACTAATTCCGCAGTCGTGCCTATGACAGTCGCGCAAATCAGGAATCGAATAAAATTGCGTCAATGCAGAGGTGCGATGCGGGTACTAAACTGTCTTTATTTTAATTTTTTTAATTTTTTTTTTTTTTTTTTGCCCCACACTTGATGTGCGTTGGCACAACGAAAGAGGCGTCCGCGGTCTTGATGCGCGGGGCACCACATCCGGACCGGTGAACAGAGGCCGGCTGAGTTATCTATTTAGGGCACGGCAGGCGGCAAGCACCCTCCACCAGGGAGTCCAGTACAACACGGGTTCAAATACCCACATTTATGAACTTTTTTTTAAATTTTTTTTTTATGAAAATCCTAATCATATATCTGTCTGTCTCTGTCGCCTCTCTCTCTCTCTCTCTCTCTCTCTCTCTCTCTCACACACACACACACACACAGGCTGATGGTCGCATTTCCCCCCGCGAGGCATGCAATGCCATACACTACGCTCGCGCGCGGCCCTCAGAGTCCAGGCCGGCGTGTGGAGGTGGTACAGCACACACGCACCTCTACGCTCTGCCCCACGCCCCGGCCGGTATTTGAACCCAGGGTCGCCGCCCGCCACGGAATGGAAGCCGATAATAATCGCACACGACGGCGAGCGAAAAAGACCCGTAACGGGCCGGGGGGACCGTCACACTCACTTTGGTCCCACTGTTGTACCAACATTCTCGGAAAATTTTCAAAAAATAATCAGACAGAAACTTTCAAAACAAAAAAAAATATCCTCAGAACTTCATGAGTGGTGTTTGTTTGTGACAGTGATGTTTGTGACAGTGTTTGTGACAGTGTTTGTGACAGTGTTTGTTACTGTGTGTTTGTGACTGTGTTTGTGACAGTGTTTGTGACGGTGTTTGTGACGACGGTGTTTGTGACGGTGTTTGTGACGGTGTTTGTGACGGTGTTCCAGACAACGGCCCCCAGCGGCTGCTGGCGCAGCGGCTCCTCAGCGCCTGGCCCGTGTTCGCGCCCAGCGTGCCCGGGGTCTCGGAGGCCTGCCGGAACCAGAGCCGGCGCTACGTCCTGGAGCTCAAGGAGCTCGCCTACTGGGCCTTCAGGAGTGAGTACCGACCGCCGCCGCCGCCCGCCACCTCTCCAGTCTGTCTGTCTGTCTGTCCGTCTATCTGTCCGTCTGCCGACGCAGTTTGTGCAAATAAGCAGGCGGTGTGTGAACCCGACGTGACGCCGTCCTGGCCGTAGAAGCCCGGTGAAAGGCTTACTCTCTCTCTCTCTCTCTCTCTCTCTCTCTCTCCCCCCCCCTCCCCCCTCTCTCTCTCTCCCTCTCTCCCTCTCTCTCTCTCTCTCTCTCTCTCTCTCTCTCTCTCTCTCTCTCTCTCTCTCCCTCTCTCTCTCTCTCTCTCTCTCTCTCTCTCTCTCTCTCTCTCTCTCTCTCTCTCTCTCTGTCTTCTTCCTGCGATTCAAGAGGACCGGGACTTTCTTCCTCTCCGCGTGCGCAACCGTCTCGTGTGTCCGTCTGCCGACCACTTAGCACTCGGGGGGGTTCCCCTCCCTCCCTCCCTCCCTCCCTCCCTCCCTCCCTCCTCCTCGAGCAGCTGCAAGTTCAGGGACACGCCGCTATTGCATCACACACACACACACACTCACACACGCCGGTCGGGGCCTAGTGTCTGGCTCGTCCGGGGCTATGGAGTCCACACACAGCAGGAGCCGACGTGCGCACCGCCAGCTCTGTCCGAGCTACCTTCCCCCCCACCCCCACCCCACTGCCTTTCCACTGGCCTATACTAACAACAGAGAGTCTTTGGGGCTCTCGCAGGTGAGATAATCGAGAGAATAAGAGAGAGAGAGAGAGAGAGAGAGAGAGAGAGAGAGAGAGAGAGAGAGAGAGAGAAGAATATGCCCGTGTCATGTCGGGGTCAACCGCAGTCAATACCGAAGAGCTTCGCGTACTGACCGTGTCGCTGCCGCCGCACGCCGCCACGCCCCTGCGAACCGGTAAGCGTGGCGTGGCGTGGCGTGGCGTGGCGTGGCGGCGTGGCGTGGCGGGGCGCGGCGCTGCGTGGCCGAGTCTGGCCGGATCGGCGCGCGCGAAACTACTTTCAGTTTCTTTGCCATACATTATAATTAGCCGTATAAACCTCCCCCCCCCCTTTCTCTCTCTCTCTCTCTCTCTCTCTCTCTCTCTCTCTCTCTCTCTCTCTCTCTCTCTCTCTCTCTCTCCCCCTCTCCCTCCACCGTGACAGGTGGCGGGCAGCGGACAGCCTATGAGTCATGAGCCGTGGGGCAGCGCGCACTGCGATCCAGTCCGGACAGCAAGCAGCAACTTTACTCCGCAGACGCCAGAAGGGGCGGTCCATTCACTTCCAGATCTGGACAACATAGTACACGGACCATGTGTGTGTGTGTGTGTGTGTGCACGTGGTCGATACGGTAGTGGTCCTGTCTCCGTCCAACCAACGGGAGTACGCCCGACCCCCCGCGCGACACAGCGTACTGTCTCTGTCCCACGCGCGTGAAAATATGAAGAAATGGAAGTCAGGGTCGGCGTGGCGGCCGGGGTTACCAGGCGAGCGAATCATTCCAAAGATATTGCACGAGTATATTGCGTTTGAAACCGGGCGCCCCGCGGCGCGAGTTGTCGAACACTCACACCGCGCGGGGGACAAGGACGTCTCCCATTGGCTGTCCGAGGCCCCACGCCCACCTGCGCGGGCCAATGGCAGTGATGATCCTGCGACGAGGACGACACCTTGACCGGCGAAAGAAAAGGACGCGGCGGGGCGACGCCAGTCAACAAAAACAAAAGCGACAACAAGTGAGAGGGTGATGAACGTGCAGGCGTGCCCTGCGGGTCCTGTCAGAGAGAGAGAGAGAGAGAGAGAGAGAGAGAGAGAGGTACAGCGAGAGACAGATAGACAGAGACAGGGAGAGACAGTCAGAGAGAGAGAGAGCGGTCTCGTTGATCCTCCGGTCCTGGACGACCTTCCACCACCGCCTCGGAGGCGAGTCGCATATTCAGATTCACATTCAGGATCAGCTATGCACCGGTGCAACAGTATTTGCAGTCGGGCTCGTCTCGCCGCCACTGCCCGGGGCGCCCGGCGGGGTAGGCAGCCGCGGCTCCCGCCGCACACGCGTGTCGTGCGGGCCGGCCTACCCCGGCGTCCGCAGGCGCCCGGGGGAGGCTAGAACTGCCAATAGTGACGATTCGCACGGCCGTCTTCCCGTGCGTGGAAACTGCGAATAACGTGTCGGCGCCGACGTCATCGCCGCCCTTTCGCACACACATAGGTCACCGCCGCGATGCGCATCGTGGTGCCCGCGGCAACGCTCCCTCCCCCCCCCCCCCTCTCTCTCTCTCTCTCTCTCTCTCTCTCTCTCTCTCTCTCTCTCTCTCTCTCCGACAGCGATGTCTGGCGCAAAACAAGCGTGGCGCGGGAGAGAGAGAGAGAGAGAGAGTCCACACGAAGCTTACAAACACTTCCCTGATCCCTCCCCTCTCGTAATTCCATTGTAAACTAAATGCAGTTACGTGCATTTTAGTCCTATACTCCTCCTCCTCCTCCTCTCAGCTTGGATGCAGAAGAAGACAGGGACAGCAAGAGAGAGAGAGAGAGAGACAGAGAGAGAGAGACAGAGAGAGAGACAGAGAGAGAGAACAGCGGATTGCATCGTCGAGAGCGCGTCGTGCTCAATCGCGCTGCATCACCACACACACACACACACACACACACCACACACACACGTGCAACAAACACAATGGCGTGGGAGGAGGGGGCAGATTACCTCTTTTCCTGGACCAACGTGTCTGTCGACGCGCCTCGCACCGCGGACAGAAATCGTCCAATATTTTCGCAGTGTACTTTCATTTTCCCCATTCACTTTTTCGTCGCCCTCCGTATCGTACACAATCATCCTACCTCAAAATTTGATTTGTTTGAATATTTTCTTTAAAGAAATATTTTTCTTTTGCCCGACTTTCGGCTCTGGTAAACTTTTCTATTTTATTTAGTGTACGATTTTTTAAAAGAAAGGAACTGTAGGTTGCACATTGATTTATATTTTCGAGCGGGGCTCCCTTCGCCTGCTTACGGTAGCAGGTGACCGGAGATGCAGGGCAGGTCACTCACCCGCCCCGCATGCCGCGAGCTCTGCTGACCCACAGCTGACCCCGCGAGACCCCCAAACTGGTTTTTGGACGCGGCGGTGGCGGAGGGGGGGGGGGGGCGGCAGTGTGGTTGTACGGCTTTGCAAAACATATCGCGCACAGTTTGCAAAATATAAAGATGTTGCACTCAAGGACGAACACACACACACACACACACACGCACGGCCGGGTGCCGTCAAATGTGTGTGTGTGTGTGTGTGTGTGAGTGAAACAAATGCTAATCCGGCGCGCGCGGCGTGCGGGCCCGAGAGAGACAGACATAGAGGCGGGATACCGTGTGTAGTGCCGCAGGGGTTTTATGGCCGGAAAGAGACTGCCGTTTGTTTCTCTTTTTTTTCTTTTTTTTTCCTTTTAATTCAGTCTGGCTCACACACACACACACACACACACACTGCCTTGGTTGCACCCCCTTCCTGAGCCCGTGCGGCTCTGTAATCCGCCGCCAATCTCGAAGAGATTTCGAGAAGTCGATTTCGGCTAAGCTTGACCGCGTCATTCGATACATAATAGAGAGGGGCCGGAAAGACGATAAAACACCGACCGAAGCCTCGTCACAAAAAGAAAAGTTAAGCCACAAAAATTGTTGCGAGCAAAAAAAAAACTTGCAAATCGTATCCGCTGGTATTTGAACCCGGGCCAGGTTCTCTTTTTGCAAAATTTTGAGTCCCGCTCTGCGGGGTCAGAAAAGAAGGGGGTGATGAGGGCGACGTGCGATGTGCGCGATGTGATGTGATTGGCAGAACAATGTGTGTGTGTGTGTGTGTGTTGGGGAAGCGAACTCTGGCCCCGACCAAAAGAAGAGGCAAACCAAACAACAAACGAGAACAAACAAAACATATTGTCGAACACGCATGCGTGAAATGTGTGTGAGAGAGAGTGCGTGTGTGCGTGCAAGTCTCCATTAATCATCGAACACACACACACACACACACACACACACACAGGCACGTGAGCGACAACAAAAACGGTGGAGATGTACTCTATGTACTTCCCCATTACGCGCCGAAATATTGACGTGTGCGGCCGCGCGCGCGCGTGCGTGTGCGTGTGTGAGTGCGTTGGTGATCTCTTCCGGTTTAAGACGATCATAGAATGAGACCGACAAAAGACCGGCGGGCCGGCACACGTGTGTGTGTGTGTGTGTGTGCAGAGCGGTAATGTTTCGAATTACTCTCTGATTTCGACTGGCGGCTAGGCAAGGAGGCCACTGTCGTCGCCGCCGCCGCTGGCCGCCCAGTCCAAGGGCACGAACGTGGACGACACACACACACACACACGCACACACACACACACACACGGAGGAGGCGGAGCAGTACCCGACCGTATGAAGACGCGACCGCCCCCCCCCCCCCCCCCCCCCGCGGAGGCGGACCTTTAAGTGGGCCGATCCAGGAAAAGATGCTCGGCCGTGGCTCCGTGTTCCATATTCCATGCCTGGTCTGATCGGCGGCTCGGGAGGAGCTGTGTTGCACATCTTCCTCATTGACAGGGCGAGACCTGTCATTGGCAGGCCAAACCTGTCATTGCCGTCGTCGGGTGCCCTTGACAGCGTCCGGCGGCCACAGCTCGGCCAGCCACACGAAACGTTCGACGTGGTCGTCCAAGTGGTCGTCCAACACACACACACACACACACACACACACACACACACACACATACGCTTTTGTTTGCAAATAGAGTATTCCGCCCCCGAAAAACCGGAAGTTGATTTTCATTTGACGATGTTTAATCATCCCCCCCCCCTCGCCCTCGCAGTGCACGACTCGACGGCGAAGCTGCCGCCCGGCATCCTGAACGGCAACGTCAACCAGTTCGGCGACTTCCACCAGTGCGTGATGGCCGAGTCCCCCGACGGCGAGGTGCGCGGCCAGCACTGCGTCGCCTACCTGCAGCTGCTGCTGCGCCCCGACCACCGCCACCCGGTCCTGGACGCGGTGTACGACGGCGTCTACTCGCACCACGCCTTCCGCAGCAACTTCGAGGACGTGAGTGTGTCTGCGGGAGGACCGCGTCAACGGCGGGATTTTTTATTCTTTTTTTAACTTCAAAAAAAAAATATTTAAAATTTAAAAATAACTCGCAGTATCGGTAGACCGTAGCGCATCTCAAACTCGAGGCTCGCGAGCCACTGGCGTAGGGTGGGTGGGTGGGCGACTCGGTGTACCCGCGGGCCGCAACTCTAACGGCGGGACTGATCCCGTATCGACGGAGGGGGGGGGGGGGCGAGGGCCGGGGGCGGCCGTCAGCCTCTCGTAGACGGGGTCATCGGCGGCGGCGGCGGTCGCCCGGGGACGAGCAGGACGGCGCGGGCCTCTTGTTGGGGTGCGGTGTGCGGCCTGGGGCCGAGCGCTGCCTGTGGGGTAGGCGCGACGCCTGTACTTTCAAAGGCTTTGTGTTTCTACCAAACCGCGTCATTTCCAATAATCCGCGGGAGCCGGTCGAAAGTAAAATGTACAGGGAACCTTTCCAGACCACTCGCTATTCGAAAAGGGGTAACTTACGGGGCACTAAAACACCATCCGCGGTCGCTCGGCCGCCCGCCCCGCCGCTGCGTTTCTCCACTATTTTGGGGTTACGGAGCGGCCAGACACCCTACATGTGAGTGAGCCGATTTTCCGCCACTAAATTCTACGCCGAATGGCACAGTTAGCATGTTGATGAAACTTACCGTTGCCGGCCGCCGGAGAGATTTTCGCCTTGAATGCACTTGAGGGAAGATGGCGTCCAGTTGCACTGTATCTTCATTATCCAAGAGGTATCACTTATCACTTATCGAAGGCAAATAAAGCAGATATTCCACGAAACATTCACTGCGGAAACTAATTCTAACCTTGGTTTTGAAATAAGTCAAAGGATTCCGAAAATATACGAGGATTACAGCGACGGTACACAACGGAGCAGAATCGCGCGCGCCCGAGTTCAAACTGTTTGCCGTTACGAGCCGGCCAACGGATGCGCGATCAGAGTATGGCAAATTCAACGTTCGGCTGACCGGATCGGGCATCCGTTCTTCTGCTTGTAACGGCGGCACAGTTTAAACTCGGATCCGGCCGCCTCGGTACTATTCGAAATTACGAAGGAATTTGTCTAAAGTTGATTTGAACTTCGTAAACCGACCCATGGCGAGAGAAATGATTTAAAGTTGTGGGGAAAGACAAGCTCGAATGCCTAGACGTCGTATTTTCCTAACATTAACGAAATCCAGACATTTGAGCGATCCAGCTCTATCGTGCACCTCTTGTATTTTCGGAATCCTTCGACTTATTTTAAAACGAAGGATGGGATTAGGTCCCGCATTGAATGCTTCATGGAACAGCTGCTATATTTATCTCCGATGATGGTGGGCAGTGGCGCCGTGGCGAGTCTGAGACCCCGCGCGCTCCTGGTTGCGAGCGCCTGCCAGTGGCGGGGTAGGCAGCCCACCGTACGCGCGTGCGCGGCGGGCGGCCTACCCGCCCGGCTGCCCGCGCGCCGCACCGCCCCCCGGCCTCACCCTCTGCTTGCCCTCCTCCGCAGCCCGGCCACCGCGTGCCGCGCTTCTCCACCATCAACTGGGGCGTCTGCGTGCCGGCGGCGTGCTCGGCGCGGGACGTGGCCCTGCAGGTGGAGGCGTGGGCCGCGGCCACGACGGCGGGCACGGGCCTCGCGCTGCGGGTGCGCGTCGACGAGGACATGTGCCAGCTGCACCGGCCCTGGTCCGGCATGGACGCCGCCTCCCTCCTCGCCACGTGAGTACCCGGGCTCCTACACCGAGGCCGTGGGCGTGGCCGAGCCCCGGTTTCTAGGCCCGAATAGTTTGAAAAAAATTGCGAGAAAATTTTCAAGAAATATTCAAAAATTCACCCAAAAATAAAACAAGGTTTTTTTTAAGATAAAAATTTTAATGAAATTTGGGGGAAACAATGTATTGAAATTGGTCCTTGTTCAGGGCCTTCTTCGGCGCGGTGCTGCTCCTGGTGGCGGCCGCGTCCGCGTACGACTTCCTGCGCGGCGCCGAGCAGCGACAGGCCGCCGGCCACGGCCTCGCCCGGGACCTGCTGCTGTCCTTCTCGCTCCTCAAGAACTGGAACGCCCTCCTCTCCGTCAAGAGGTCCCCGGACGACATTGAGAGCGTGCACGGCATCCGCTTCTTCAACGCCATCATGCTGGTGCTCTGCCACAAGTCCATGTCCGTCTTCTACAACGGATACAGCAACCGCACGGAGATGAGCGAGGTAGTACCTCTTCCCCACAATCAAAAAAAAATTATTCAAGAATTTAAAAAAAAAAAGTTGTGAGCAGTGTTATCCTGTTCCTGTGAGACCCTCCAAGTAACCAGCACTCTGTGTGTGTCGCAGGGCATCGGCCAGCAGTGGACAGTCATCGCGAGGGCTGCCAGTCTGTACACTGACCCCTTCATCATGCTCAGCGGTCTCCTCACGTCCTACGCTTATGTGAAGAAACTGGAGCGAGGCCAGAAAATTAACATTGTTGATGAGTTGAGGAACCGACTTATCAGGTAACTACTGAGACATGCTGCCCGACCCATGCTGGATCCTTTTGTCGCGTGTGTTGCTTGAGAAAGTTTACTATATTCTCTCGTTCCAGGCTCGTCCCTTCGCTTGCTGCCCTTATTTTGTTCTGCTCATTCGTTCTACCTTGGTTGGGATCTGGACCCATGTGGAACCTAGTCATCAAGACTCACTCAGATATCTGCAAGAAGCACTGGTGGAGAAACTTGCTCTTCATTCACAACTGGTTTGGTTTTGAAAACATGGTACGACATCAGCAATTTGATTTCTGGAGGGGAAGTCCATGAGATATTTCTGTTCATTCCTCTTTGCTTTCTCTTTCAGTGCCTCACCCACACACACCACGTTGGAATTGACACTCAACTGTTTATGGTATCTCCTCTCTTTGTATGGCTCCTCTGGTCTAAACCTAAAATGGGTCTTGGAATTCTAGGTGCCATTGCAGCGATTTCTACTGTTCTACGATACTACTATACCTATTTTTATGAGCTTAGCTTCTTTGTTTACTTCGGTTCATCGTAAGGATCAAATTTATAAAGGCAATTTTTTTTTCTTGTGGTAATTATTAAAATAACACCATTCTTTTACTGTTGTATTTTACAGAGTTTCTCAAATGTTTAGAACTGCTGATCTATCATACGTTATGCCAACTCATCGCCTCACCGTCTATTTGATGGGTGTTATTTTGGGCTATGTTTTACGTCACTGCGGGCGAGATTTTAAGCTGAAACAGGTAACAGTAAAGTGCCCGCCAGAACATTTTTTTAACTTGTAGAAAACCTCTTGTATTTCGTAGATTTTAATATTTTTGTGTCTATTTTACAGTCGCATTTGACTCTGGGATGGACGGCTGCACTGGTGTGTCTGTACCTATCAGTGGTGACGCCTTCCTTCATGGGTAAAGTGGGTTATCAGTATCAGGCAGTGCACGCAGCTAACTACGCAGCTTTTGCTCCTATCACCTGGTGCTTCTTGTTTGGCTGGATCATTTTCATTTCCTACATCGGCAAAGGAGGTGAGAACCATTCAGCGCAATAACTTCTGTTTTCCTCAAAATATTCCTAACTGGACTTTTTTAAAATTTTCAGGTAGGGTTGGGCGTTTTTTCTCCTGGCAAGGTTTTCTTGTGTGCACAAGATTATCCTATGCCCTCTACCTCACTCAATTCCCCGTATTTTTCTACAATGTTGGTCTCACTAAAGCCCCTGTGCAGTACAGCTTGTTTGTCATGGTGAGCATCACTTTACTCTGCTCTAGAAACTGAAGTGAATTTGTTAAAACTAATTTATTTTGCCTTCTTCCAGTTTAACGTCAAAGAGACTGCAGCAATTTTCATAGCCTCTGCTCTTCTAACTCTGTTATTCGAAATGCCAGCTCAGAATGTGAAAAATGCTCTCAGTCGATTCCGAAAGCAGCAAACAGCTACGCCACCTAAGGTCGCTAGCAGCCAAGAACCACAAAAGCTGAAGGCACATTAGTTCGTTATTTTTATTATTCCATTTTGTAAACCTTACCCCATAAAATAAGTCATATTTATTATATATTAGGAATTACCACTTTGGCTCGCTCAAAATATTTTCATCTTTGTTTGAACAGGGTATTATAAAGTAATGTGCCTCATAATGTTTAGTCTATGTACTGCAATGGCTAGCACCTCCCCAAATTATATTTCTATATTTGTCGAAGATATCAGCAAAAAGTATTGCTATCAAAGATGGGAGTGTACCAATTACTGCATCACCATCTCAAATTGTTTAAGTTTGTGTTGGACCCCAGTGTAGAAACATGTATATAATTGTGATAATACTGCAGTTTTAGTCTAAGTAGGGTCCTGCTTGTGAAAGCTGTAGGTAAAATTGCCATTCTTCTGAACACATAGCCATTCGAGCCGGTTCAGATAAAGAACATCACTTTTCACAAGCGTGATGGATCTGGCCCCGAACGTGTGAGCATGGTTGCACTTCTGTGCTTAGGCTGTGATATGAATTGAATATGCTTGCAATTCTACGTAATATTGTGTATTGTGTAAATAAGAAATAAAGTTGTAGTGTTGAAACCAAGGAATAATCTCTAACCCTGAACCTTAATTCACACATCTCTGGGAGCTTCAGTAAAAGCATGAGGAGATGGCGAAATGCAAATAAGCAACCACAAAGAAAATCAGGAAAAAGGAAAAGTAATGCCAGTACACAAAATTTGTAAGAAATTGTATCTCCCTTTATTACATCAATAGAGGAACAGACAATGGCTTAACTGTCGGCGATGGTCACTTCAACCTCTACACCAGGTTCGATGCTGATAGATGTGATCTGCTTGACAATCTCAGAGGGGCTGTGCAGATCGATGACGCGCTTGTGGATCCTCATCTGCCACAAACCAATAGATTGTTACCATTTGCCACTTCACCGGCATAAAAAGCGCTCGCAGGAAGCCCATAGACAAATTCACAGTAAATAAGACCAGCTTACCTGGAAACGATCCCAGGTCTTGGAACCTTCACCACAAGGTGTCTTCCTGGTGGTGATGCGGAGGATCTTGGTGGGCATGCGCACAGGTCCCTTCACACGGAGCTTCTGTTTCTTGGCTCCATTGATCAGGTCGGTGCAGACTGCAACAAGAGAAACAAATCATGAAATACCTGCATCACACTGGCAGCACATCACTCCACAGGAGCTTCAGCGCTGGAAGATCCTCAAATCACCAAACCGAACGAGTCGGTGCGATAGCAGCCGAGCGGCTGCATTTTAATGAAAGACCGAAGCCGGGCAAAAGGTCACGAAAATAAAAACTGCTGGAAGAGCCGGGGCGCCGGTCGTGACGGGCCGTGCCGGACGCCGCCGGCCATCACCTGGCGGCAAACTCACCCTTCTCCAAGCTCCTCACGTTCCTGGAGGTGAGGGTAATCCTGATCCTGTGGATCAGTGCCTGTTCCACCGGCTTTTCGGGGTCTTTGTAGGTAGCCGTACTCTGCAACAGAAAAACGCGGAGAGATCAGCAGGGGTAAACATACACACATTCACGTGTGGAAGTACAGGTTAGGGAACACGTGGCGTCACACGGGAATTATCGAGAATTATCGGCGAAAGCCGGCCGGGAGATGAAAATAAATAGAAATTAATCAAAGATCGGCAGAGGGACGACTAGTTACCATTTTGTTCTGGTCGAGATGATACAGAAGGAGCTATCAGCGCTGAACCAGAATCCGGGAGACTCTAGTGACTACACTACACCATCACTTGGTGCAGAAGAATGACTTTCTCTGTTTCCGTTTCCGAGGCCGGCGATGTGGATTTCTCATACCGGGATCGCTGCATGCCGCCGCAAAACGCTCTCATAGTCGACTCCCTCGTTCGATAGATCGAAGTCAGCGCGGGAGTCCGCGGGACAACACAATTTCGATCAGTCAGCCCCCCTAAGGAAATCTGTCAAAGACTAGTAAATTCCGAGTAGCCTGTTTGGAACCCGTTTGGAGCCGAGGTCGTGGAAATGGCTGAGAAGTCGACGAGTAGCGGACCCGTAGCGAACGGGCACGACGCGGAAGACGACGAGAGCAACGCTATCACGATGGTGGACGTCCTGAAGGAGGAGACGGAGCTGGAGGAGGACGCGAACGCCGTGTTGGGGGGGTCCGACCCCCAGAACTGCACCTACCCGCGGGTACGTCCCCGCTCACCTCGCTCCTCCCATGTCGCACCCTCATTCATCCCTGAGTCTTGCTACTCTCGGGGCCCTCTCGAGTCCTGTGTCGCTGTGAAACGGTCGGACCTAACCTGGCGAAACTGTGAGGAGCTGGGCTCGTCTGTGTTGTCTTTGTCACCCGGGATTCATTTATTTGCCCGTCCCGAGCGAGCCCGGCGATCGACGAAATATCGTTTCGTTAGCGCTGGAACTCTTTAGTTTGGGGGACGAACGATCAGGTGCTGCCCTGCCTCGGGATAATTGTTGTCTCGGGTTTTCAGGGCCATGTCAAGCGTCAAGCGATCTATGCCTGCACCACCTGCATTCCTGCCGCCCCTGACCAGAAGCCGGGCGGCATTTGTCTGGCGTGCAGCTACTCGTGCCATGAGGGCCATGATCTCGTGGAGCTGTACACGAAGAGGTAAGTGCATTCGTTGTCATGGCTTGAGCCATATTCCCCTCTTCATTAATACTCTTTTTTACTGACCCGATCCCCTGTGATATGTTTCAGAAATTTCCGCTGTGATTGTGGAAACTCACTGTTCGGAGGGAACAAGTGCAATTTGGAGCCTGTAAGTTGGTTTCTATGAATATAGTTTTGCTGTCTGTAACCGTAATTTGGCAATGGCACTAAGTTGAACACTTGTTTCCACAGGGCAAGGAGATCAATGAGAAAAACAAGTACAACCAAAATTTCCTTGGTGTTTACTGCACATGTAAGCGGCCTTACCCAGACCCAGAGGACACCAACGATGATGAAATGATCCAATGCATTATGTGTGAGGATTGGTACCATGGACGGGTAAACTTATTTCACTAAAACTCATCCTATGGTTTTTCACAGACAGAATCACCTCTAGTTATTTTGACATTTTTGATCTTTGTTTTGTTATTTTAGCATCTTGGGGTGAACAAAGCTGTTCCTAGTGAATATGGAGAAATGATATGTGAGCAGTGCATGAGTGACCACTCATTTCTGTGGCACTATGCTGGTCTGTGCTGTGAGTATTTTACAATATGGACTCGGAACTTATTTTAAATTTAAACTTTTTGATCGCTGTCATATGACTGACTCCTGTGCATTGCAGTGACAAAAACAACTGCCTCTGAAGCTGAAGTGAATGTTGTCTCTACCCCGTCCAAGTCATCTGGGCCTGTGGATAGTGCTACTCCAGCTACGCCCAATGCTTCTGCTGAATCTAAGCCAGCGATTGACACTCCATCCTCATCTTCAACCAACGGAACACCTTTGGCTCAGAGTGATACAAAGGGTAACAAACCACGGCTGGTTATACCATCAACTGCAAAATGATCTGGGCACAAGATCATATTTAATGCTTCCTTTTTGTCTTTCTCTCCTATAGAATGCACTCTGTCAACTTTCAAACCAGTGGAACAGCGGAAGGGTGCCACTTTCTGGCCTGAGGGCTGGAGGAAGCAACTCTGCACTTGTCAGAAATGCCAGGTAAGAGATTCTCAATTGATTTTCGGTGGATTTTTAATTGCCTTCTTCTATGATCACGTTTCTTCAAATTTTAGGAGAAATATGAAGCTGAGGGTGTTTCTTACTTAACTGACATACAAGATACAGTGCAGTTCTATGAAGAACAAGGCAAGGCCAAAGCTGCCAGTGGGCAAGCAAGCACCCAATACGACCATGCTATGCAAGCACTTTCTCAACTGGACCGCACTGCCCAAATTGAAGCGATGCATGGTATGCCATTTCTTCAGATTTTCTTCATTATTCTAAAATAAAATCTTAAATTACCCTTTCATATTTATTTTTTCATAGGATACAATGACATGAAAGACCAGTTGAAGGAGTACTTGCAGAAGTTTGCTGAAAACAGGAAGGTAGTTCGTGAGGAAGATATTCGTGAGTTCTTCAGTAATATAGCTCGCAAGCGTCCACGTGTCGAGTCTGTACCTTCTTTTTGCCGTTAACTGGTCCTGTTCTTAAATGTTCCACTCTCAATAAAATCTTCTCCATTTTTTTGCCTTGTAGAGCTTTGTTCTCTTCAGTGTAGAAAGTACACGTGTCTTTCAATGCATGAAGATAGTAAATCAATATTTGTATTATCTGTAGCTGTGAACTATTGATGGTGGCAAACATTGTGACAAACTGTACCATTATTTGGTTTCCCTTCATCTGCAATTAGCTCCACAGTAGATGTGGATGAATCTCATGTTGCCTTCATTGTTTCAGATACTATAAATGCCATTGTATTACAGAATTCTTGCCCCCAGCCTTACTTCTTAATTTTGTACTTTTTAAGTATTTATATGTACCTGGCACATATGTTTGATTACCGTTCCTGAAGTGTTTTGTAGTTCACGTATTTTACCTGAATTTTTGACTGAAAATTTCATCACATGGCTATCATTTTTTTTTAAAATTGGAATGTATATCTGTGATTTTAGGCCTCATCCATGAATAAATGACATTCTGCCCTACCTCAACCATTCATTTTTGCACAACTTTTTTTTATTGATGGATGAGGCCTTGAAATTATGTGATTTGACTTAGATTAGTATCTGCTTGGAGTTATTTTCTGTCTTTGGAGTGCTCTTCAAGCTTTTAGTCATGATATTCTTCATAGACTTATGTATGTCTCTTTGTAGTTTCTATTTGTTTGACTGTGAAAATGATGGTGGTGGCATAATTAAGTGTTGGTCTTGTATCTCATTAAGTTCATTTTTATATCTGTGGCCATCATTTGTACTTTTCGTTTATGCCTAGAGGTTTGCCCCTTTGTGTATTGTACCGAAAGAAAGAAACTTCTCTCTTCAGTGGTGCGCTGATGCATGTGTATTTGTGTACTTTTCATTTTTGAATGGTGTGTGCAAAACATGCACCTTTTAATTGTATTTTTGGTATTTGTTCCATTTTTGTGCTGCATTGTATCTTTGTTAAATGTTAATTGCATTGTGTTCTATTTTTGTGAAACTTGACAGTAGCTGTCATGATGAGGAATACGCCCCAATTTTGATGATCTACTATTTCATTAAAGAAGTAGTACTCATCTTTTTTCCAATGTCTCTTTTTGTCGTCCGTGGTGAATTAGAATGCATTAAAAACGCTTACTACAAACATGACTCATATTTTATTCCTTTTCTACGCTTAACTCGATACAACAGATTTTCTTTTTAATGCCCGACAGTCGAACTGTCTACATTTCGGTAATATTGGACGCCTCTACGGCATTTACACAACTCTAGATCGAACCTCGACGTTCCTCTTGCCCGACTCGACGGCCGACTAGAAGGAGCTCAGAAACTCCCGGACGGGGAAAATAGCTTCTCGCGCCCAATCTAACCGAGAGACAAGTCCTACATCAATTCTGACATAACCTCACTGTCTCTCAGCGCGCGCCCGGGCGCGGGCGTGGTGCATTCGGACGGCGTGAGTCCGGGCACGTCGTTCTGGCGCCGGACGGAGCACACCCCGCGAGCCAGCCGCCGCCCGGTGACCTGCGGCGCCATCTCCCGGGACTCTGGCC
Organism: Megalurothrips usitatus; assembly: GCA_026979955.1. Lineage (NCBI taxonomy): Eukaryota > Metazoa > Arthropoda > Insecta > Thysanoptera > Thripidae > Megalurothrips > Megalurothrips usitatus. The sequence continues at coordinate 5,391,081 of CM049607.1, forward strand.
AACTGCTCCCCCTCCCCTCCCCGCCTCCCCCCTCAGCGCCTGGCTAGGTAGGCACTGACCGACCCGCATTGCATGGCTGTGGTGCGGGCCGGTCAGTGCCTACCTAGCCAGGCGCTGAGGGGGAGGCGGGGAAGGGAGGGGGTGTAGTACTGGCGGTCCCGGGAGATGGCGCTGCAGGTCACCGGGCGGCGGCTGGCTCGCGGGGTGTGCTCCGTCCGGCGCCAGAACGACCTTCCCGGGCTGACGCCGTCAGTGTGCATCGGGCTCGCGCTCGGGCCCGTGCCGGGAGGCAGTGAGTCTGCGTCGGTTTTGACGTGGGACTTGTCTCTGCATGGTCGGATTGGGCGCGAGTAGCTTTACCACCCGTCCGGGAGTTTCCGGGGCTCGCTCGAGGGTTAGGGGGAACGTGAACGGCTGAGGTGCGCCGACGACCGGGACGCGCTGGGCCCGCAAGTTAGGCTAGTTCTGAACGCCTCCTCACACCCCCGGAAAAAAAACTCCCCTCCAGAACCGGTGTCTGAACCCGGGTCGTGGCGGCCTCACGCGGCCAGGCGGTGCGGCCGCTTGTTGAACACGCTGTGGATGTCGTCGATGTCGTCCAGCACCGAGTTGAGGTCCGCGTCGTCTACCAGGACGCAGCGCGCGGACCGCGGCGGCGACAGCGGCCGCGGCGGCGGCGGGGTGCAGGGCGCCAGCGGGGCCAGCGGCATGGCGAGGTTCACGGGCAGCGGGTCGCTGTGGTCCCAGCGCCGGGAAACGAGCGTGAAGTCCCGGTGCGCGGCGATCAGCTTCTGCAGGCGCGCCAGGATCTCGTAGTCCGTGGCGGGCAGCTCCACGCCCAGCAGCTTGCACGCCGCCGACCGGAAGCTCACCAGCTGCAACGTCAACGAGTCAGCCGGGGTTGTCGTGGCCGCCTGCCCGGCACGCGGGGGCACCCGGGGGCGGCGGGGGCTCGGGGGGCACGCCGTCGTACCTGGGTCTCCTTGCGCGCCGCCTCCGCCAGGGCCGCCTTGGCCGAGGCCAGGTCCTCGCGCAGCAGCTGTGCCGCGTGCTCGCCCAGGGAGCGCTCCTGGCTGGCGGACTGTGCCGTCGCCCGCACCTGGTCCTTGAGGATGTTTACCTTCCTGTTGTACTGTGTACGCACCGCCTCCGCGTCCATCAGCCGCTTCTGGAGCTCCTCTATCCGACGGGCGCGCTCCAGCGCCGTGATCTGGAGAGGGAGTGGGAGAGAGGGAGAGAGAGAGAGGAGGGAAGGAGAGAGAGAGAGAGAGAGAGAGAGAGAGAGAGAGAGAGAGAGAGGGGAGAGAGATTTAAAAAATATTCTAATCGTTCTGGCCGTTCGACCTGTTCGGCCTGTGGTGGCCAGGACCTTCATCACAGCTGAATGACCCACCTTGCAGTCGGCCGCGTCCGCCAGCTGCGCCTTGAGGTCCCTGTTGAAGGTGCGCGCCTCAGCCAGCTGCAGCTGCAGGCAGTCCACCTTCTTCTGCAGCTTCTTGGCCCGCAGGCTGATCTCGTCGCGCTCCGACTCGACGACGGCGCGCGCGCGGCAGCTGTCCACCTGCAGGGCCAGCTTGCGGCGCAGCAGGTCCAGGTGCAGGTCCCGGCGCTGCAGCTGCTCGCGCAGCGTCCGCACGCGCCGCTGCAGCTGGTACACCGCGGCCGTCTGCGGGCAACGAGCGGCGCTTAACTGGACGCACCTCCCGCGCGGCCCGGGGTGCGTCCAGTTCAGGGGAGGGCTGACCAGGAGCACCCCCTAACTTGACGCACCCCTCTGCGTAAATTCAGTGAGTGGGGTCCGTTCAACTAACTACGCGACACCGCAGCGCATTGGCGTCACGTATTAACTGAACGACCCCCGGCAGCTAAGCGGTGAAGACAGGTGAGCCAGGTGAGCTAACTGAAACTAGAAGGCGCCGTGACCATCTGCAGCTGCAGCGTCTGCATGGCTGCGGAGACTATTTAACTCTATCGAGTCTGGCTGGCGGAGCGTCGTCGGACTCGTCGCGTCGCGTTTAAAGAGTGTGAGTGAGATGAGAAGTGAGAGGAAAAAAGATGGAGGACAGGGCAGGCGATGGAGGCGTGGCTGCTGGCAGATCTAGGATCCAGCCGATCTAGCCTAGACCTAGACGGAGCAGAGGCCTAGCGCCTTCTCTCTTACTTCCTTGCCGGGGGTTTCGGAGCGTGGCCGCCGCAGCCTGGGGAGGGTCCCGGCCAGCAGCAGCTGCACCACGGGGGCAGTTCAGTTAGCAACTAGCGGCCCTCGAGCGCGGGGTATAGGGCATACGTCAACTAGGCTCGGGGAGTATCAACGCGGGGGGTGCGTCGATTAATTTTGGGGACGGAAAACATTTATTAAAAATGAAAAAAAAATTGGAGGGATTTCGGTTTTTATTTTGCTCTGCCCACCTTGTCCACCATCTTGTCGCTCTCCAGGCGGGCCAGCTGGTCGGCGCGCACCAGCAACGCCTCCGTGTGCATCTCCACGCCGATGTCCTTGGAGACCTCCTCCATGTTGAGCGCGCGCCCGAGCCGGTCCAGGAACTCCATGAACTGCCGGCACGGTTCAATTTATGAAGAAAAAAAAACAGTCGATTTTAAAAAATATTTTCTAATCGAATTTTGCTCGCTTCCTCGACGCGCACCGTGCACTTGTCCCTGCGCAGCGCCTCGCGGGCCACGTCGCAGGCGGTGAGGTCGCTCTCGGCCTTGTGCAGCCTGGACTCCAGCATGGCCTTGTCCTCCTCCAGGACGCGCGCGCGGCACGACGAGGACTCGGCCAGCTCCGCCTGCCGGCCCAGCTGCTGCTGCAGCCCGCACGCCTTCTCCCGCAGCGAGTCCACTTGCTGCCAGCGCGGGAAAAGGGGTTCGAGTTCAAAATACACGCGACCCATCGCGGCGGCGCGCTCAGATGTTTTTACTAGAAAAAAAATATAAAAAAAATAAAACGGCCACCCACCACGCAGAGGTCCTTGTTGTCGGAGAGGATCTCCCGGATGCGCTCCTTGATGCAGCCCTCGGAGGACTCGACGAAGCGGCTGGGCGCGCTGACCATGATGGCCAGGGACTCGAGCAGGTGCCGGAGCTCGTTCTGCAGCCGCAGCCACTTCTCCTCGCGTATCTTCACCTCCTCTGCGGGGGGGACAGAGAGGGAGATAGTGAGAGAGGGGGAGGAGGAAGAGAGAGAGAGAGAGAGAGAGAGAGAGAGAGAGA